>JAPYZI010000542.1:0-49012 GCA_030523105.1 Ophioninae sp. A BG-2022a
AAAAAAACGCAAAGGGGTATGTATGGAAAAATTTGCAAAAATCGATGGTCCAACTTTGAAATTCTGCCAAAAATCGAAAAATGATCGGATTTTAATGATTAAAAAAGCATTTTGAAGGGTAAATCATAACGAAAAGATTAAGCGCAAAGTGGAGTGTCAAATCCTAAAGGGAAAAAAGTTATCGATGAGTGAGTGAAAAAACTTATATTGCCCAAAAATCCAAAAAAATTTTGTATTTTTAATATTTTTTTTATTAGCCTATTTTGATGTAACTTTGTCCCCTGAACACGAATATACCATTTATTTTCCCGAAACCCCAACATTTCGAGGGAAAAATGTCGAAAAACTATCCTAGAATGGGGTTTTTCCCATTTCCCCAGTCGAATTTTGTACTTTCGGCAAAAAGTCAGGCATATTCGTAATCAGCAGAAAATTTCCGATTTTCTGGTAAGAAAATGATAACCGAGAGATTGCGCACAGAGGGATTAGAGCACCACATCCTAATGGTTTTCGAGAAAATCGAGATGTAAGTGAGTCGTCCAACTTTGAGCAATCGGGCTGTTTTTTTTTTTAAGTTGGTTTTGTATATAAATGCGGTTTCACTGTATATTCGAAAAAAACATATTTATTGTGAACAATAGATACATTTCCAAAGGTTTACGGCGTCGTTTTGATTTATAGAATTATCTCAAGGAAGAAGCGCAAGATACAATTGGCTCCGTCGATGCAAATGTATCGTTTAATTTATAACTTTTCATGATTCTCAGATTACGCGAGCAAATCGTATTGGCGTAAGAATATATTACATCGAGTTGCGAGAAGATTCTTCACCCTTTGGATAAGTTACAGCGAACTTGACTTTGACGCGGCGTTTCCACTAGGTAACTTCCCTCAAGTAGGAAGAAGCCAGACATTTCTGATACGCAAGGAGAAACTTTTAACAGAAACCCACCGAATCGCATAAAACATCGTATCGCGTTGAAAGTTTACAATTAAAATTGAACAAAGAAACAAAATTGTTTCCGCGGCGAATTCCAAATTTCCGTGTATCGTATAACTTGTTAATACTTTTTGCACCATCAAATAGATAGATAATAAAAACTGAATGTAAAAATACCATTGCATTATTTATTCAATTGTTTACTCTGTTTTATCGCAACGGTGTACTTTTCAACATCCATCGACGGCCGTCAATGCCGTCATAAAAAATAAATGATGACGATCGACGAAAAATACACGCTGATAGAACGAAGGATTAACTCCAATGAGTCAATAAAAACTGAGAATTCGTGCAATGCGCGCGAGTGGAAAGTGGATTAGAGTGGAAGCTAAAGTGTGCGACAGAGGATGAACTGTTTAACCATTTACGATTGGAGGAGGCGATGTCGTGTTCTATCACCAAGACAAGCGGAATGCACCGGCAAGGGAGGATCGTCTATTGAATTTTTTACTCATCGGCGTCGCCCATCGTGTAGACGAACGATCTTTCCCTCATAACCCCGCAAGCTTTCGTTCCTGGACAAACTCATATATAAAAATACCATCGACCGTTATATCTCGTTGAAAAGATCACACAGCGTGCTCTATCTTTTCCTCCGTGAACGTCGGTGCGCTCCTTGGTCGAACGAAAAGAAACGCTCATCGAGATTATCGCGAAAAAAAAAAACGAATTAACAAGAATTATTCGTAATATTTTTTACAACTGTAAAATAATTGCTCGTATACAATAAAATGGGTTGAAAATTGGATTAAAAAATGTCGTTGGGTGGCTTCTCCGATGAAAATAACGTTTCATTACTCTCCCCGCAAATACGGTCGTAACGAGTGGCCAATAAAGAAATAAAAAGAAAATGAAAGAAAAAAAAAACGAAAAAAATCGTTCCGTTTCACTTCGACGTGACATAATGGAAAAACCGCTATATTGCTCACAAAAACCTAATAATCACTGACGAGGGTAATAAACCCATGTACCCGAGTGGCTCACGTGAGACTAGGAGAAAATGGAATTGCTCGTAAAAAGTTTTCGCCCCACATCCACACGCTCTCGGTTTATATTCGAGTCGTTGAAATTTAATGCGTAGCACGCATTAGCCGAGCCTCCCACACGTTAAAAGAGCTTAGCGCCTTGGGGTGTTAACGCGAAAACGCATCGCGCACTGCCTCATATATAAGCCACGGGTTAAGTACTCGCTGCACTCGGCGAACCGTACGGGATGATGAGCTACGAGAGAATACACCCTCGTATAGGTATGTACGGGTTCGCCAACGCGGCGAACTCCCATTCCGCTTCACGTACGTAAGACACCCAAGTTGTAAGGAAACCGCGCGTTTTCGAATGATTATCCCAAGTTTCGAACATAAAGGAAGCTTCGAAGAAACGGGGAATTAACTCGGACCTTTCGCATGAACCCTTTTAGAAAAATAATACTTAAATAAAAGCCGATTCAACCAGCCGGGTAATTGCTTCTTGTAGGCAATAAACTTATTCGCACAACTCTCCTATTTGCCCGTTCGGTCGGAAAATAAAAAATGGAAAAATTAAAAAATAAAGGTTTTATTGAAAAGTAATTTTTTTCGCGATCCGTTTGTCTGCGGAAAAATTACGCAAAGCGATTCTGCATTTTTTCCATGCGCTTGGAAACGAACGAAAATTAACGTTTTCACTTATAATCGATTGCTCGTTGATGTACTCTAGCTACCTAATAATTACCAAACAAATAAAAAAAATAGTCATAAAAAGATGGAAAAAAAAGGTCCCTAGTGATACGAACATTATTCCGGCGGACTTGCAACGGGGTCATTTTCACGATTCTCGACCTCGTGGATCGATCTTGTACCAGCCAATTGAATAAACGACTTTCGGCTAATTGCAAGGATTCTGAAAAAAAAAATGAATTGAAAAAACCACGTTCTCTCCTTTAATAGCCCATTTGTTTGGGTTGAAACAAATGGGCTATTAAAAGAGATCTTGAAAAGAGAACGACACGTGCCAGCGGGAAACGTCCGAACCGAGTATGAAACGGAGATTCCCCGTACGCTAGGACGCGTACACGCGTGCAGGCGTACGCGTGCGTGGCTACAGGTACGAACGCGAGAGCGCGACTACGAGGGCGATAGGGAAACACGTCGGGTTCTCTCCTAACGAGAAGATCGATGACGCATCCGGTTGATGATGCTGCCGCTGCTACTGCTGCTTTCCGCCGCATCTGCCACCTCGGCTATCAGGGCTTTCCGGTTGAATACGCGTTCCCTCGGCCAACAGAGCTCCCCCGCGTCTGTTACCGAACCAACGCGACGTGGACTGGACGCGGCGGTGATTAGCCGCGTGTGCCCGCGGCACGATGCGCGATCCAATACGCGTATAGGTACGCACGCGTGCGACGGAAAGAGCGACGAACGGCCGGAGAGCCGGAGAGAGGGCGACATAGCTGGACCAACGCCTGGTCGGTACTCGACTGCTGCAAGGTGTGTCTCTGGAATGGACGTGTCAGCTTTCTCCTGTGTATACGCAACCCCTCGTTTCGAACTACCCTGTATCCGCACCGACGCGCGCGCGCACACGCGCGCACACGCTCGCGTGGATTCGAGAATCCGTCTGCGCCGAACGTGAGAAGCAAAAGGCCGTTACACGAGCGATAGCCAACGGCGAGAGATCCGCTCAGCGGTCTTTCAACCGGACTGGACGAAGGTTCGATGCAACGTTCGCGTTCATAGATATACGAGCCTACCGGACACGTAAGAGCAACCCCCCACCAGCGTGTATCCACCCGCGCGCCCGCGAACCCGTACGCACCGCCACCGATGCAGATTGAACCGAAAATCAACAACCGGAGCCCGCGCGTGTACACGTTTTATCGTCGAGTGCGAGTAACCTGTAATGCGAGGCACTGATTGCCAGACAATTTCATTTCCGTGACCGTACGTCCAATCTATAGACGAGAGGGGGAGATTTATCGGTACGTTCATCGTTAGTCTCTTAGCTGAACACGGTTCGTGGACCGCGTTGTTGAACGGGATAATGATAAATGCGCGTTTCGCTGGCCGATCGAACCTTCGCAAACGTTGATACTCTTTGGTGTGCAAATTTTCGACGCGGGCACTGCCAAGGGTCAGGCGACGCGAATTATTGATTTCGATGATTAATTTTCAACCGAATTGACGAGCAGGTTGCTTTAATCCGGCTTCCTCGGAAACTGGTGCAATAATTGGGAGGTTGTGGCGGTGGTGATCATCGTTAGCGGTAAGGTTTTGTTTCGCAGCTCTGCATCGGACGTCGCGGGAAGGTATGATTCGTGTTACGGTCGAGAGATCGCTGTTTTGTAATAATTGTTAAATTATCATTGGTTGATTAAAAATCATGTTGCGCTAGGAGCTGTTTTTTTTTGAGTTGTTAATAAAATACGCACATTTTTTAAATGTAATTATTGTAAAATTATGAAAAATGTTTCCTTTAGCAATTCTTTCACAAACTCAAATAAAATAATATAAATCTGCAAAACGATTTAAGCCCAAAACCAGGTCGAATTCTTTTTATTCGTAAAATCGAAGTCCGTAATGTATTCATTATCATCGCTATTCTTCGTGTTCACGATCAACCCAATTCCTTCCGTTGATTACACGGATTGTCTGGTTTTTCAAATGTTTTGGACATCAACAGGTACTTTTGGAACTTTATTTTGTCTCAATAATGAATTTATCTATGCAACCTCAAAAATAACGTTTCATAAAGCAGTTAAATCAACAGACCCGTAAAAAGCCCACGTTCTCAAATGCCATCAAGAATGATTTTCTTCCACGGCTTTGGGAGCGATACGAATGGCGATGAAACGTCAACCGAAGCGGATAAGGGCGCAATAGATACACGAAGATAAAAGGAAAATTGGCGCGTAGAAGAGAAAGATTGACGGCGATCGTTAAGGGTGTAAAAAGAGCTTGATCGTCGAGATTGCGTATCGTGACCGAGGAATAATAAATATCAAGCTCCAGCGGGACATATCGGGCCATCGTATCGGTCACCACGATTAATATACCGTATCCCTTATTCCCGCGTATTCAGTATCGTTTTACGTATACAGCTATATATATATGGATACGAAGTTTCGATCGATCTCACAGCGACGCGGCGAAGATAATCTGACTTTTATGTTTTCATCGTCCGTACGGTTATCTCTTTATGTCCATATATATATACATATATATATATATGGCTTGAGAGCATGGGAAATTAATGGGTATTATTCATCTTGCCGCGAAGAGCGGGAGTTCAGAATTAGTGGTTACGAGACGTTGAATTATGCATCGCTGATATTAATGGATGCCGAATTCCATGTTAACCTTGAGTTTCCCCCTCGCTTCTTTGCCGACACGCTCAAATATAAGAAAAAGTTGAAGTTTTCGTTTCTTTTTTTTTCCTCCATCGAATACGTAATTATCGCATCGCGGAATTGAAGTGTTATATATATGTATATATATATATATACATATATATATATATTCGTCTAAGCGTAGGATGGTCGGAAGACTGGAAAGGGTACAACGCGCGAGGGTCTCGAAAAGAAAATCGCATAAATCGTCAAATCGGTAATTCCGTGGGGTCCGCGGCATGAATCCAAGTTGCTCGGCCGCGAGGGTCGTTCTTTTGCATCCCTCTACCCCTTCCGTATAATGCGAGACGCGAGGAGTGCCTCATACTCAAGATTCGGGGACTTTTGCCAGAGCAAAACTGTAATCCTCAAACGTGCATATACATATATATTAAAACGCAATGGTTTTGGGCTCTCCGCTGTTTTCAACTTGCCCACCCCCCTTTTATCCTCCAGGAGATACGCGGGCTTCTTCTTCCGGAAGAAGACCTCGCCGAATAGCCGCAAAAGCTCGATAATGATCGCCAGCCGATACGCCTTCTCTTCGTCTTTCTCGTTGCTCCCCTCTCGCTTTCTCTCTCTCTCTCTCTCTCGCCCTCTCCGTCTCTCACTCTTCGACGAGTTTTCATTATGAATTTCTCCCTGCGTATGTATATATATATAATGGAGTTTGCCTCGAAGACGCTTATACGCGATATAGATATGCGCGAGATTTTGAGCGCCCGAGAAACGAACGTGGCGCAAGTCCCACAATGAGAATATTTATTGTGAAAATAATCCGAGGGGCGGCGCTTCGTAATATCTCGCGACTGTTATCGGATATTCGTGTCGGGCGATCGGCCCGATTCGAAGAGGCGAATAATCGAAATTAAATGACGGAGGGGCCTCGCTTTCCGATGTGTGAATAAATTTTCAAAGACGACGAGTCACCACCGACTAGGCACATCCGTGTGCACTGGTTTCCCCGCGGAACCCAAGAAATTCGGGAGACTCGCAACGCTCCGAGAGTTTGGAATTGCAGCACGCGTTGCCCCATTTCCAAACGGAAAGCAAAGTAGATCGTCCCTGGGCGAAGAGATAAGAAATCCTTTATCCATGAAAATTCAACCTGAAGATCTTGGCCCGTTCTCCATCTCGGCTCCCGCCCTTGAAAAGCCTCTTTCTCATCGCGCATAATCCTCTGATAGAGGAGAATCGCGATTGAAAAAAAAAAAAAGGAACGCCGTTAATGTTGCTACGGGTTCGAATTCGAGTTTATCAAAAGTCATCGGGAGGGTCGATCGAAAAAAGAAAAAGCCCGAGGGAATTAATAATTCGAAACTTTTCGAACTATTATACAACTACAACGACAATTTGTCCAATATTTATAATTAATAATTTGTTCGAAACGTTAAATCGAATTCGAGTGGATTGCTTTTTTGTTGCAAAATGTAATCGATCCCCTGGAAACGTAGCGGACATTCGAATCATCCTAGTTAGCCGCAAAGAGAAACGAGGAAAGGGAGAATGCATGCACGCGCGAACGGGATGAGTAAAACCAAGAGTTACGCGTAGCTAAGTGTTAATCTCGGTGGGTTAAAGCGAATAGCGTTCCCTGCCAAGTCTACGGATTATCGCGCGCATCTTCTAATTGCCAACCAATCCCACGATCGTGATGGCGGTGGTGGATAGAAAGCGACCGAGATCAGAGAGCGAAAGGGTAAAGAGGAGGAGGAGGAGTGTGCGCGAGTTAGCGCTACTGTGCCCGGGAATAACAGTTTGGCATCAAGCCTGATTGCGAAACGTCTCTGTTCCCGCATAAATTCCGAGTGTTCCTGATGAATCTCGTTGAAATTGACAAAGGTATACCGTATTAGATTCCTTTGCCGCGGTACAACGTTTCGGGCGGCTTCGAGTCTTTTCCACGCGAAAAGGAAACGGCGAAGAACAATTCTGCGGAAAATGCCTCGACGTTGACTCGAGACAGGACGAAATTGAGATTGTACGATCTCGCGGACGATACGGGGAGGAAATTTAGAACCGGATATACCGAGAATGTAATTGAAAGGCGAAGCAACCAACCGGAATTGTTGATGACCAAACCTACAAGTATTTTCCAATCTTAGCTCAGAGACCGGCGGCTAAAATTTGTGAGCGGGAAATATTTTGGATGCTCGTAACTTTTGCGCTCCGGTTTGAACGTTGAAAAAAAAAGGAGAAAAAAAAAGAATTTGTTGGCACGATGCCACTCGATGAATCTGGCAGAGACTTCGTACGTGTACTCGCAAACTCATCATGAACAAATTCTATTACGCGATTGCTGATACTCAACGAGATAAAAAAAAAAAAAAAGTTGTCTGCCGTTGAAATTCAATTATTTTCGAGGGCTTTTTTTTATACACAACAAGGCGGCATGAAAAATATATCGCGCCGCGGAGCGAGTAATAAAACTTGTGCACGTAAGGGATTCTCGGGGCAGGCTCCCCGTGCAACGCGGGCACAGCCGCGTGATCGACCAAGTGGTGGAGCGATACGAAATTTTCAACAACTTCCCTTCTGCTTCCCTCGAAATAATGACTTGTAAACTTACGAAACGCGCCCACTGACGATCAAGGCGAATAGGGAAATAAAAGTGCTATTCTTCGTTCGCAGTAGCGCAGCGAAAATAAACATCTTTACAATTTCTAATCTCTGCGTTAAAACGGGCCGAACCAACCGCGACGTTTAATTTTTCATCGTTCAAATCCAACGATTATATTTTTTTATCTCTTCTTTCGTTAGATTATTCAAAGATTTCTTCTCCAAGTTTACATCGTAAATCTCGTTCGAGGATACGTGAGAACGGCTGAGTGAATTCCGTAGTCTGAATCGACCAAAATGACTCTGAGCAATCAAAAACAATTAATATCTATCGTGTTGCTTCGAGGCAAACTTCAACGAACCACCCAACTTCCCTCTATACTTCCACGAGTTCCGAAACCCCGCGAGTCTGCAATTCCAACGAAACTCGAGTTGGCTTTGTCAGAGTGCAATCAAAATGTTTCTTCCTGCTAAAATTTCCTTTGGCGTATCTTATCTACCAATATCAGAGTTCATCGAAATATTTCGAAAGAACTTTTCAACAGCATGAAAATGAATAAATTTGACCAGAAAAAGAGACGCGCGATGCAACCTTCAACGTCATCAATAATTTAATGAGCAAGAAAGCGGAGTTTTCGGATTTAGAATACCGACATCGAGAACAAATTCAAACTTGGCGTTAAAAATTCAAGATAAAATGTCAACTCTCAAAAAGCCCGGAGCAATCCAGCCAAATCTCGATAATTCGACAGCTGCGAACGACTTTGAAGTTTGCAATTCTAAATCGAAGCCGCTCGGTGGAACGTAAACTCCAACCCGAAAGGATATAAATGCTTCAACGACGATTAGAAATCGTATCCCGGAACATTACTCCAGATCTGTGGAAAAGGCGTTCGCGAAGACGTACGAGCGAGCGATGAGCAGCTCGGCTGTTCCCCCGCGTAATTTAAACACTTCGTACGAACGTACATATAACATCGTGATAACAGCGGAGAGGCTGAACAAGTATTCCGGGGTGAATATATATACACGCGTATATGTATACAACGCGGTCGGGTAGGAGGAAATGTCTAAATTAAAGGACAAATACGTCGAGACACCAGGATTTACACGGCAGGCTGCAAAACACGCACCCTCCATTTTCTCCGTTATACGGTGGTGTCTGGCTATAACCCTCCCAAGCGACGGGTACCGACGCGACGAGCACACTGATGCGCCAACCAATCCCCCGCGCCCCGACGAGTCTGCCTCGCACGGGTATTACCATAAACCTATCATTTATACGAACGTGGCTAGGCTTTTCTATAAAACGTCCAATATATCACCGTATAGACGCGAAGCCTTGAAATATTAAAGAACGAAACAAAAAGCCCAACTTGGAAAACATTGTTCTTCTTCAGACTTCGCCAAGACCGAGAGAGCCAAAGAATATAAACGAGAAAAATAACATTTTCGAAACAAATGATCGTACCGTGTCGCGTCCGGGGATTAGGATCGTGAAAAACCCGATTCGAAATTTCCTTAGAAAAGTTCAGCGTTTTTTACGCAACATCGTATCTACCAAAGATAGAGCAAGAATTTAAAAAAGGGAAAACAGAAAACGAAACGAGAATATTACTGTACGGATCGATTTTGTTTCGTTCTTTTTTTCTACGCCGCGTGAAGTTTGCACGGCGGTCCAGTTTTCTCACGGTGCCTTCGCTCATCGGCTCCATCAACGAGCCGTGAAATACGTTCGACGATCCACTGAAAAGGCACGATTCGGGGAGGGTAAGGTCCGTTGACTCTCGTGACCTTGGCAGCGTCGAGTTTGCGAAGGAAAGGGACCGAAGGATCGAGTTCCGCTCGTGGCAAGGACCCTCAAGGACACCGCTAAGATCGCAGAAAATAAAGGGAAAGGAAAAGGCGGAAACCGGGGCAGATACGCAGGGCCCCTCCCCCAGCCACTTTTGTGTACAGTGCTAGGATCGCGGCACGTGCGTTTTACGGTATCGCGTTTGGCCCTCGACTTCAGCCGGAACGTTGGCGTCGACGGTGCGACGATCCGAACTTTGAATCGTTCGCGTCTCTCTTTTCCTATTTTCCTCTCCCGCTCCGTATCGAAAGCGCAACACACGGAGATACAAGCTCGAGTCGATGCAAATTTTAGGCAAGTGCGATAAATTTGAATCGCTCGCCTTTCTCAACCGAATAACAATTGAGAGTTGGGCTCGAATCGACAGGAATACGTTTTGTTTTTTTTTCACAGGCACCTCAGGGGAGTAGACTCGCGCATACGCGTAGACGTAAATTCTATTTTCGTGTACAGAGTCAGCAACAACTACGAATAGGCGTTTAGCCCTCTCTCACGACCCCTCTATCCTTCTCTCCGCCTTTGTCGGATCGCTCGTCGTACGGACATCCGCCTACACAAGCGCACGGTGACGTCTCCCTCCCGCGAGTCAAAATCCAGCTGCCAGCTAGCAACCCTGTCCACGCATTTCCATAGCGCGCACGAGGGCGCGTGTACAGGAATGCGCGGGTGCTACACACGCGTATCGTAAACCCACCCACACGCAAAAACACCGGCGTGCGCGAGGACCCAAACACTGTGTTGCCAAACGTTGGCGGCGGCGGAGTATGGCCCCATTTGCATTTCGTTTGTGCGCTTCAACACGAAATATTTTGCATGCCCGCGCGTTTTCATCGTAAAACAGACTCGTGTATACGTACGGGAGCCCGTTGTGTTTGCGCTTTTTTTTTAACGTTACGCGGGTGTGCGATTACGCGTGTACAATGGTTCGAGGAACGAGAAAAACGTTTTTTTTTTTTTCTATCTATTACTTAATGGTGTTGCACGTATACGCCGGAACCAAATTAAACCGAAACTCCCGAGAGAAGCGGACAACGCGCCGAAATATCTACACGCGTACGTGTATTCGCTCGCGCGTTTGCGCAAGATAATAATAATAATAATAATAATAACAAGGCGGTTCGCGTTCTCGCCGTCTCTGTTTCTGTTTAAAGACGCGCCGAAAGCCTCCGAGCAAGGTACGCGCATCGATCGAGAAGGCCTTAGCTGCTGCGTAGACGAGCCACGCTTCCCCGTTTTGGCCGTTACACGTGCGGGGATGTATACACGGATGGGTGCTCCACCGCTGGCTACTGCACGACTCGAAGATTCGTCGTGGCTGCTCCTCGTCGTACGACGAACAACGGAGCCTCCTCTCTCGGCGCCCTCCTCGCTCGAGTACCTTCGCGTGCCTTCGTGCCTCTTGCCGCGGATATTCTCTCGAATACCCCTCGTTATCCGGCCTGCGAAGACCGGACCCCCCTGCGGGTGAATTCACGCTCGGGAAACTCGGGCCCTCCTCCGTGCGTATGACCCTAATCACGCTAGGAAATCTCGTGACCGCGTCATCGCCAGATTGATAACCATCAGCGAGGAATTCGATCGGCTTACCCCTAATTAGCCACGCGCGACCACTGGGGGATTATACCTGCGTTAACGTTGCGTATGTATTCGTGGATGCGTTATGACGCGTGACCACCGTCTCTAGCTTGGAAATAATACGGTCGCTTCGAGCGGGATTTCCGTAGAGACGTAGCAAGGAAACGGTCCGTCGGACTCGAGTTCGACCATCCGTGACGAATCAACGCGCGGCTTGATGAATTACTATCCGGAGAGCAGCGGGCCTCGGGATATTCTTCGAGTTTCAAAATCTCACTTGTCGGAGAGATATCAATTCGGTCGGTTTTTAATAATCGAAAATGGTTGAACGTACGCTCCCGATTCGGGGTTTAAAATAGTTTAACGCGTACCGTTAATCGTCATTCGTCATCGATTGTAGCTCGGGACGATGGAGATGACGCGAAATTCGGAAATAAGAATTCCGGTACTGGAACGACAGGAATGGCACGCTGCTGGTCGAGGTTCGTTCCAAATGTGAGACGTCTGACCAAAGCGGGCATTAATCACTGCGCGAGGGTGCGAGTTGATTCGTCGACTGTCCGATTAAGAATGGTGATTTTTCTCAGACTGCAATACAGGCTTGTTAGCTTTCGCACGCGAAGACGGTTTATCGGCCGCGCGGAGCGAGACGCGAATGAAGGCCCGTGCGAGGGAGAGAAACGGACGACGGGGGCCCGACGACGAGACATTTTGTCTCGTCTCTTCGCGTCGCTCCGTTCACCCTGCGATGGTAGAAATTGCAGACGTGGGACTTCGCAACAGCTGAATCGTCGAACGATAACAGCCGCGGAAAGAGAAAGAGAAAGAGAAAGAGAGAGAGAGAGAGAGAGCGAGGGAAAGGAAGAGACTGGAAGAGAGAAACAGAAAGGCTCGAGTCTCTCTCGCTTTCGCTCGCTCACTTGGCGCGGTTGATGTAGTGCGGTGAAAACTTTGCGGACAAACAAATCCGTGCCGGATATCCGGCGGATCCGACCGAACGGGATTCCGGAACGGATATAGAACGCGAGAGTGGCGCGCGCGCGCCTTGAGTACGAACGACGAGTGACGATACGAACCTCAACGACGACGACGACGACGACGACGACGGCGACGACGACGACGATAGATCGAATGAAGCGAAACGATTCGAATAAACGTGTCGTCCGTATATACAGGACGATTCAAAAAAAATGTTGTGCAGGGTAATCCTGGGTTTGGTCGACCTTTCCGGAAGTTCCTAGTTAACATAGACATTTTTGTTTTTTCAACGATACGGACACGACGAGACACATTAAAAAATGTACGATCGAGTGGTAGATTTAAATGACTGGTTTGGTCCCTCCGCGTCATCCATTGCGGCGATTCACAGTTTTTTTTAACTGAGAAATCCAACATCCGTTTCCGGATATCACTTAACGATCGAAAGAGAAGCAATGCCCAAAGATAAATCGTCGCAGCCACTCGTTGAATTCGAAATTTTCCGTTGTTAAACCTTTTTTGAATCACCCTGTATTTACTGCGTGTGAGGAGAATCGACGTTCCTGCTCGAGAGGTAAAATATCGCGCAATTTATCGAGATTTAACCTCTCCAACGCATGAATCGCTACCCACCCAATATAAATAGCATCGGAAACTTACGTTCGACGACAATAAAAAACGCACGAGTTTTACCAATGGAATAAATTGGCCCCGCATAGATACGACGCGAAATTCGACGAATCGAGATCCCGTTCAACGTAACGTCGGATTATAGCCTATAAACAATAATCCTAAAAACTAATTCCGTACTCGCCACGATAACTTGATAAATACGGTGCACGAAAAAGCGTTCCTTCGCCTGAAATTCGGGGGGCGAAATCCTTCGTTCCCATTCCAGAAAAGTGGAAATCAGAATTCCAGTATTTATTTATTATTAGAATTTTAACGTTAGCTATAAAAACAATACATCTAGTGATAAAGTTAAAACGTTTCGACAATTGTGTCGGTATATTCTTTTTTCTTTTAAGTCTTAAAAAAAACGATCGTTCGGCACGATTGATAACCATCACCTTTTAACCTGCGCACGATTACCCGTAATCAAAATAATTGACGCTAAACCCTGTTTTTATTTGTATCTTCTTCTCTGAATTTAAATATTGATTAGTGAATAATCAAATTGTTACTTTTTTACATTTTTATCATAAACCAAAGTATTGGAAAAACAGAGAGTTGTTGTTCGAGCGACCGGGATTCCCTTGCTTTCCCTGGACGTATATCGATGCATCAGAGGTCAGAAGATGAGTGGTACAGCTCGCGGGGATGCGCATGAAGTGTCTTCTCACACGCTCCTACCAAGTGGAATTTGATAAAGACCGTTCTCTTCCTCGAACTTCCTCGTAAACCCCCGTCATCCCACCACCCCGACCGTTTTTTTCTTTTTTTCAGTGGCCGTCTTCTCCCGCAATGCTACTCTAACAGTCCTAACGGAACGGACGATGCACGGGGGCGGAGGCAAAGAGAAAACAAGCGTAGCGGTAGTGCATTTGTCTGGGTCACGAAGAGCCGACTACTCTTCTTAAGGAGTTTCCTCTATCTTCCCTATCTCTCGCCGGTTTCTTCGACTCCGGCGAGTCTCTTTCTCTCTCTCCTTCTCGAGTCTTTCCGTATACCTACATCGCGCTCGGAGCTTCTCGCGCTTTCGCTGCTCGGAGCAACAGACCCGACGAGTTCCCGGTGTGCATCGCTTTTACTCTCAATTGCTTTTTTCGTTTATTCCTTTTTTATCATACTTTTTTTTCTTGCGCTTCTTTATTTTTCTTACATTTTGTCCATTTCTCGTCCACTCTTAAACTTCTTCGCGGTACTCTCGCCAGTGCTGAATCGTCGGTGTGCCCTGAATGGAGGTCAAAGTTTTGCATTTCTTTCTCTTCTTCTTTGCATATCAGATGCAAACGCGTATCCACGGGTGTGTAACTATTCAGTGGATTCGGGAAGGGAAATTTTCAACTCTGTCGCGAAATGTTGAATTCTTCCACTATCCCCTGTTTTCGGGACACGGTATCATAGAAAACGAAAGTTTTTCTATTTCTTTTTGACGATTTTTTTAATAAGCATCGCGTAATCATCGCTGAATAATAATGAAAAGAGGGTTAACGAGACGAAACAACGGTCAAAGCTGAAATACTATTTGTACTGAATAAGAGTATCAAATTTTAAATCACCGTATTTAAAACGTCGTTTCAAAAAAAAAAAAAATATCCCGTTAAAATTTATTTAGGGATTCTCCATGTGCAATCGTAAGCTTGCCTTCGATCTGTAATTCATACACCATACGCCGAAATACACGTTTTCGTTTGAGCCGCCTCGAGCAACGAAAAATATTTCGAAATCATCTCGGTAGGCTAACCCTTTAAGATGTCACGGTTTACGTAACGGTGATACACGTGTATACGCTTCGAACCTCTAAATCTGCGAACCCGCATTTCCGGCGGAACACCGCGATGATACTCGAGAATACCCGACCTTCGCGCATCTCTCTGAGGAATCGAGTTATAGTCACGTTGGCTCGATGTATGACAATGTTATCTCGGCGGAATAAAATATTTTCGCGAGATTCCTTCAACCAACCCGCATATTATTATCAGTTATTGTAGAACCGTCTTTCCGCGAGATCCGGGTTTGGGCTGACCTTGCTTGTGTCAACCCTCCTGGCATAAACACAATTTGTAAGCGATAGAGAACACAGGAAGGTATACAGGCCCGTCAGCATGGATCACCGAAAGTACCGGATGATCCACGATGAAGATTATACCTGTGCGATGTAAGCTTATAATTTAAAAAAAATATATGTTCGACTGGTCGTGTTCTATAGCCTAATTCATTTAATTCTTGACTCATCGATTAATTTCAAAGTAACGTTCAATTAGTTCATTAATTTTACGGCCAGCCCAATTTAATTTCCCTTGGAAATTCAGTAGAATTTTCAGAAACTGATAGTACGGCAGTTTGTCAATTCTTTTTATTAGTGATTTATGTAATTCGCGTAATAAACGCAATATTCATAAAACGACACCAGGAAATAACAATGAGATGCAAAATAGCTTGCGACGAATCATAATTGAAGTGATTGAGACGATACGAATGCCAAAAGAAAGCGCAAGAGCGTTAAAAAATAGCTTTAAGGTACACGGGGTAAGAAAGAGCATCAAGAGTGGCAAAGAGGGTAAAAAAAATGACAGAACTCGGCACACCGGAGTCAGAACTGGCAAATGTAGTAAGCGATGTGGTTTTTCTTTCAACGAGCCGCCCTCGTGCAAGCCAGAAATGAATAAAGAACGTTGCACACGTATACTTCCGTTCGGGGCCCTGCGCCTATCTCAAAGCTCGCGAGTTCACGTGCGTCAGAGTCGATGGAAAAAAAGACTACGTAAATTAGAGGGTGCGGTAGTTCGCGCCTCAGACTTGAAAGACTTTTCAGAGAGGCCCTGAGCAATCAAAGGGTGAGTCGGATATGCGTGTTATGGTCGGGGAGAAAAAGAGAGAGAGAGAGAGAGAGAGCGAGAATAAGAGGTGAAAAGAGAGACGAAGCGGAGAAAAAGAGAGGGAGAGAGAGAAATGAGGTGGAAAGAGGCGAGAACCCGCGCGATATTCGCACTAAAGTTCAAACGTTAACACTCTCATGCTCAGCCTTCGTTTTCGGGCTTGCCGAACGTTCCCGGTATAAATTCCCGATTCAAATGAGACAAAGAGCAAACTGTGCCTTAGCGTACTAAGCAAAGAAATCGAAATACGAAATAGGCGGAAATAGGATGATTCTAGAAGCTGGCCATCGAACGATTCGATAAAAATATTTTTCAAAGAACAATATCTGTTCATTTTTTTTGGTATCGAAGCATAATGCAATCAACGCACTCGATTATAGCAAAGAAAAATATAAAAACCCTAGATCAGGAATTCCATTGTTCGATCGGTCTCGGAGAATCATCGAATAAAGTTCCTTTCGCGATCCCAGCTCGTCAACGTACAAATGAAACGGCGGCGCAACCCTGCCAAGTATTATAGCTCAACCTCCGATAGACACTGCTTTTTAGACGAATTTATCGAAATTGTTGTCGAACGTTGGTGTCAGTTGGACACTCCGGGTTATTTAACGTCCGAAACATCTTCGCATACGAATATAGCATACGTTTCTTTTTTCAGATGCTCACGGAGCTGTGACATTAAAAAAACATGCCTCTAATTGAATGCAGGGAACATCCAATCGACACCAGTGCCTGTCTGACAATCATTGGCGATCGTCGAATCGATGGACGTTAGTTTTGACGATTGACGTCTCAAAAAAATAAACCAAGTCCGATCGGTTACGTATCTACGGTACGTCACGTTTGCTACACACCGATGGGAAGACAGACTCTCGATCGAGCAATGGAGAACCGTTCCGTACTCCTTCATTTCCGTCTTCCTCTTTCTCGCAATTTCGTTCTTTCTCTCCATCTCTTGTACGTTTTCTCTCTCTTCTTTCCCCCCTGTCTCAACTTCCAGTACTCGCGCCTGGCAAATACTCAAGTATTTTCCTTGGAGGAGGCAAACTTTCCTTGTGGGTGCACCGAGAGAGCTGGTGGACGTACTTCAAGGCCCGTAGCCAAGATGGGGAGAAGGAAAGAGAAACACGAATGTCTGTACGAATATACGCACACGCGGGAATGTATATCGGCCTTATACCGCCGTCGGAGCAAGTAACTCGAAGATAGCCAGTTCCGTCATAACCCCGGTCTTTCCGCACTTCATCCTTGCAATGATAGCAAAACGGGAGAATAGAATAAGATATACGAGTGCATTTATAAATATATATACACTTATACATACGTATACATATATACAGGGTGTCCCACGACGGAACGTCATCCGTGAAATGGCAAGTCGGGGGTGAAATTCTGAGTCGACTGATACAAGCACGCGTGATTCCCGTATCAACCTCTGAATTATTATTTATTCGTTTAGGCAGCCGATCAGGCGCGCCCGTCGAGCGGGCTCAATCGAAACGCCTGTTGAATCATCAAGTTCCGATGATTTATCGATTTTTTAATATTAAAACACTTCTCCGGAAAGGGAGAAGTGTTTTAATATAAAGCGTGAGTTTTCCATCCTCGAATAATCGTTGCGTGGAAAAAATGCATTTGGAATTACCGTTGGCCCTCAATTGGAGACTAAGGGGCTCGTTTCAATTATTTTAATACCCCTGTCACGTATCCGACAACGATGTGTTTTTCTCTTCAATCGCCATTTCCACCTCGCACGCCGATTAATGTAATTTGAGGAAACATCGTAGCGATTTAGAAAATCGAACGAGATCGAGCGTACCTTGCCGTTCCGATTCAACTGTGCCCCGCGTAACCCCCTTAACGCGGATATTTATACTCCTCCGAGTATATCGGCATTACGGATTTCCGGCATTCCGGTTTCCCTCCAGCACGAACGTGTTCGGCATTGTGCAAAATGCATCTCTTGGAATTCTCATCGGATCTGAGCTGTGAACATTTATCTCAAAATGTTACAACTTTAAAACGTTCATTTCACGGTTCATCCAAAAGCGAGAAAAACATTAGAATTTTTCTCAAAAGAATAATATGAATAATCTGGATCAAAGCTCGACCGTTTTCGTCGCAGTGTTTCAAACTAATATAAAAAAATAATATTTTCATCGCGAAAAAAAACACGAATATTTTTCGAACATTTTTGTAAGGACGCGTTTATCAAGCGGAAACCACGATAGTCGGATAATCCAAGAATTATAAGTTATCAAAGGTCGTCAGAGATAAGACGGAACTATAATTAGAACAAGCCGTGAAAGTATAAATCGAGTACAAAACATACACGGGCAAATTGCACGGGTATATCCACAAGGCGTACACACAGAGGCACGAACACGCGTAAATATATGTCCGTCACGTACAACCCGATCGGTCCCTCTCTCTCTGTGTCACGCGTCCTCCGTCACTTTCTTCAGCGCGCGGTGTACGCGTAATCTCGCTGTCGGGGTCCACCGTTCGTACGCTCGTGCCCGCATTGCACGCAAGTGGAAAACGAGATTGCAGCGCGAAATCGCACGAATCCATCCGTCCGCGAGCATTTTATTCCCGGTGAGCGGCGGAGGGTGGTTACCGGGGGTGTAGGGGCTTTGCGATTCGCTGAGGGGGAAGGGGTTGGAGGGCTGACGGTAAATCAAGCTACGTGTCATTTATCCGAATACGTAATGTTTCGCATAAATATACGAGCCACGCGCGCGGTCACGCCAGCGTTCTCTCTCTCTCTCTCTCTCTCTCTCCCGAGAGAGAGCACACGCGCATGAAACGAAAACGGAACGTTTTTTCGGATTCCTTTTTTCTACGTCTCTTTCACTCTCCGCCAAGCAACTACGAGCACCGAAGAGTTCCCTCTCTCTCTTTCGGTATCGCTCTCTCCAGCGGAGCTTCGTTCGTACGCTCACCGCTGGTTTTATCCTCCGCGGCACGTTTCCATTTGCCCTCTCTCGCAGCAACCGCGAAGCCGCAATCCCTCATCTTTCCGTACATTTGCTCGATTCGCATTAAGGGTGGAACGTTAACTTTGGCACACGCGCGTATACAACGTACGAGTGTGTACGCGCGCACGTGTATATACATGGATAGACACGGGCTGCCTGACTCGTGGATAACACCATCCGTGTATCCCGTACCTCGATCCGCGGAGCTACGTTTTTGTCCCCTAATTTATTTCTATATGCAAAGTCACTGCGCGCGAGCTACGTTCGCTCTTGTGCAGCCACGAGAACGATAAATAGTGGACCTCTTTTTTTTCACGTTTCGTTAATATTGTAAAATTGTGGCTGTCGCTACGATAGCTTTTTATTTTTACGCTGGTATCGGACGGGTAGGCCTAGGATTAACTGCGGACCCGATGGCCATCAATTTCAAAAATTTCTCCTAGCTGGAGAGTGTGCTAATTGTATAGAATTCACTTTAGAATTCTATACATTTCGGAAACACCAACATTTATTCGGTATAAATATTTCATATTCGATAAATCGGCCGAGTCATTTCCGCTGTGTGAGCGGACGAAATTTGTATTACGCTTGAAAAAACAAAACGAAGCAATTCCAGCACTGGAGTTTCGCGCGAACTCCATCCGAGACTTTAACCCCAAAGTGCGACAATTCCCGAGAAAATGAAAAAAAAAAAAGAAAAGGAAGAACGACGGTTTCGAAGAGTAAATATTCCATTCGTCCATTAAAAACTGGCCGAATACGTACAATTTTTAGGGACACTCTATTTTTGGCGATTGGCCCAGATCCGGGCAATTTACATTTTCCATGCCTGGGAAAGCTTCGGAGCTCGTCCTCGGTCCTCAAAAACAATTGATATCGAACGAAAGATATTCGCGTACACGCCGGGTGTGACGGGTAAAAGATTCGTGGAAATCGAATTCTTTTGCGGTCATGGTAAAAGAGAGCGTCCCGGTGGGAATATCGAGAGTACGGGAAGGAACGGGCTTGGTGGAACGAAGGCGGCAAGAAGAGATCGCGAAGCTCGCGGAAAAATGAGATACGACGGAGCAGCTGAGCGTAAAATAGTCTCGCGTCCCCCCAGCGAGAGAGGGTATACTTTGCCACCGGGCGCACTACGTTTTCACCATGTACCGATACACACTCGCACAGACGCGGGCATTATCATCGGGAAGAACGGGAGGAGGCAACGGGGTTCTTCTCCGCGCACCGATATTAGCTCTCAACCGTGGAAAGCAACCCTGTCTTCTTTCCCTCGTTCGCGCTCTCTCCGCATAAAAGTATATACCCGCTATAATATATACATACACGTATACGTATACATCGGCGAATCCACAGCTGTCCTTTATTGAATGCGAAAGATATACCGTCGCGGGAGCCCTTCTTTCGCGACCTCTCCTTTCCGGCTACGGTACGAGCGCGCGTACACTCTCCAACTTCGATAACCGCCCCTCCTTCGCGGCCTCCACCCTCGAACATTCGTTCACCCCTGTATTCTTACCTCGGTACTTTCGCAGCTTCATCCGACCGTTCCGCCGCGTACGTTCCCTGGATAATTCAAAACGGGATCATAAACTTGGTTGAAAAATGTTAATCGGCTCGAGTCACCGCGAGCGCAAAGTCCAATGAAAATACAATCGCGATTGGCCAAACGAAAATTACTAGCCGGCAACGATACCAACGAATCCGCTCCTCTTACAACCGTTCCTCGTTCGCTCTCTATTTTTTCCCTCTCTTTTTCGATCATTCGTTTCGAAGTTGAAGGAACGAAGGTTCGACCGTTGCTGCCTACGCATCCGTGTTACCGCGTAAACCGAACTGAGATGTATAACGTTTCCCTTCGATGACTCCGTTCCTCCCGTATCGGCGCGGCTCTTCCGGATACCTGGTATTTCTCCCGTTACGCCTAACCGGTATTCGCACCATTCGCGAATACGTATCTCCCACCGCGTCGCGTTACTCGCCCCACGCGAATAAGGATTTATCTTTTTCTTCCGGTCCCTCGTAGATACGCGATCGGCATCGATATTGGCATCGCGGGCATGGATATGACGGATCGCGAGAGTGACGCGATACGTCCCTCGGGATTCCGATCCCTCGCCCAATCTCGTACGATTGTGGATGTAAGGCAAAATTGACGAAAACAACCTCGTGAAGAAAATTCCGGAGAAGGCGAAACAGGGGATCTCTGTAATTCAACTCTGTGCCAAGCGCCGTCGGGGATGGTTTCGGAAAATGAGCAGGCTAAGGGGAGGCACGGGGGAGGGGGGGGGCGATGGTTGGATGGAAACTCCGCGGCTTCCGTCGATTCCCGCAGGGATGGTTGCTTCCCCCCCCCCCCCCCTCCGTTCCTTCGCGTCTCTATCTCCATCTCTCTTTACCGGAGTGAAACAGGAGGAAGCTTGCAGAGAACCGCACACCGAGAAGACGAGGGCAATACGAGAAGAGTATACGAGTCGGAGTGAAAGCGTCAGGCGGTGTGGGCTACACGGAGGTGCAGGAGTGAGAAGCGTAAGATAAGCACGATAAAGCGAGACGGCGAGATGATGGTTGAAGGTAAAATAAGGAAAGGGTGGGTATACACAGAAGGAAGCGAAGACGAAGAAAGAAGAAGAAGAAGAAGAAGAAGAAGAAACGGCCGCGTGAAAGAGACCAAGGCGTGTATGCAATAGAGAGAGAGAGAGAGAGAGAGAGAGAGAGGAAGAGCGAGAAAGTAGGAGGAAAGGAAGAGAGAGGGAGATGAGAGCTTTTTCGTAGGCGCGAGGCAGGAATAGGGGCAACAACGGAAATAGAGGCTTCGAAGGAGAGAGAGAAAGAGAGGGAGAGAGAGAGGTACGGCGTCCCACCTCGTCTTGATCAATACAGCAACGGCCTACTATAGGCAACGTTTTCGCTGGCTCCCTTACTATACCCGCGCTCCACCTCTGTCCTATATATCAATATAGCTATGTATATATTTATGTATATATACACACACGTATAACCGCACAGCGACATACACACATTAATATACGTATACTTGTATAAAGCTTCCACCCGGTCTTCTTCCCCGTATCTCGTCTTTGGACTCTACGTGTACGCGTCTACCAAGCCCGCGTCTACCTCCGCCTATCCCTCTCCCTCCTACGGTTCCTCTTCTCGCGTCTCCTTCTCTCTTCCTCAGCCTCTTGTTCTCTTCTCCTACGGTGAAGCTTTACTATAGATCCGTCTCTTATTCGAACCAGCAACACGCCTCGGTTTCATCCTGTCCTTCCGTCTCTCTTTTCATCACAGCGCCCACTATTTCTCTCCCTCGTTCCTTCTCGTGTGTCTCTCCGCGCGGTTGGCCCCAAAAGGAGAGTGTACACGCGGCAAGACTACCGAGAGGAGCAGAAGTAGCGACCTACCCCACGAGACGCGGACAAACGAGCCGTACCAACACCGCGCGGCGCTCTTCCCGCGAAACCCCTATCGTTGTGACGAAAGCAACCCCTGCGCGTCGCGAGATCGTTCTCTCTCTCTCTCTCTCTCTCTCTCTCTATCTTTGCGCGTACCCTTGCCTCGGCGAACCGAGCCTCTTCCTTCAGGAACGTTGGCCACTGTAGTTAACCGCGAATAGTTCGTCCCCTGAAACGTACGCAAAACCGGATTTGACACCGGAAGACGAGTGGAAGATCCGATCATCCGCGATAATATCGAGCGGGAACGAGGACGCTTCCTTTGGGATCAACGAGAGTACGAATACGACCAGAAACGCGACCCGGCTCCCCTGACTTTGGTCATGCTCCGAGCCTCGTTTGCCTCGTCCGATTTACCTAACGATACTCCAGGAATATCAGAGAATCTTTCCCTGGGCGGTACGTTGACATTTCCTGAATACGGTACACCGATCTATTATTAAAGAATGCTTGTTGCGTCGTCAAAAATATTCATTATTCAATGCAACGATACGATCGCGATTATTGTTTTTGCACACTTCGTTTCGTCATCGTATTATTTCCTACGACTATTGTCCGTGCCTGAGGACGGTACGTTAAAGAATAAATTATAATGGTTGAAGATAATTATACGCTGATATAACGGAGGACACTGTCAAAATTATATATCGATGCGCTTGAAATAATAAATTGAAATCGCTCAAGATCCAATCTTGCACAAATGCGTTGATATATGTATATACGTATAAAGCTTTGGATCTCGAATTTTATCTTCAGAATTCCAATAACGCTGAAACGCCTTATTATTCATTTCCGCCTTTATTTCTGGTTATTTCTGGTTATTTCCGGATGGATTCCTGACAAATTTCTTCGTCGTTTAATGGTCCTCGAATTTCATACGAATTCTACAGTGGACGCCTGATAAGAACCTGACATTATTTCGGGAAGGCGGATCAGAGGCAATACTGTTTCCCGACTGGAATTTCAACAACGGAAGGGGTTTGGAGTTTGGGAATATTTATTCGTAGGCACATGCAGGATACGAGGGAAACAATGCATCGTAAGATCATCGAAAATTGAATTGACTTAATCCACATCGCGTAGCTCTGAACGTATAGGAAAAAACAATCATTTTCTCGCAGTCCCAAGGGCAATAATTGACTGGGTTCAATCGTAGAATAATCGAGAGCGAACTTTCAACGCGAAAAAATCACACGAATCTCCCAACTTTCCAGTTTCCTCCGAGGCCGTTAATCACGCCCGCGACATTTTTCCCTCGAAAAACATTCGCATCTACTCGTCACGCCTAAACGGATGGCGGAAAACGACCCGAAAAACAACGCGGATGTACTCTATACCGCTAGAAAAAACAAAAGAAGAAAAAAAAACACGTACACCCAAAAATATAAACTTCTTTTTGTCTTTTAAAAATCAAGTCTTCCGTTTATTCGAGGCTTGGCAACGAGACAGAAAAGAGGGATAGGCAGCCTCGTCGTCGGGAATGGGAGATATACGAACACCTGCACCGTGGGCGGGTCTCGCCGAATTTGTATACGATTGCCCGCGACATAGGTATACACTATTTATTCACGGTGCAATAGGGAAAGAGAAAGAAAGACACGGAGCGCGCCGGAGGATGGGAGAACGGGAGTACGAATAGGACGGGGTGGGAAAGGCGTGTTTCCGTGACGAATAGTCCACATGCCCTCAGTCTCAGCGGAGAGCAGAAAGACTGCACACGTACGCTCGGAAACGCGCGTACGTATCGAATATACACATACGTGGATAAAGGAAGGGAGAGTGGAGGAGAAAAGCTGGAGGCTCGTGTAAACGTATTTCGGGGGCGACGAGACTACCGACCGAGTGTCTCGACTCAACGGATAGGTAAGCAGGTAGGCGCTGCGCGATGCTCCCAAGCCTGGGTATTCTTCCTGCATCTCTCTCTCTCTCTCTCTCTCTCTCTTTGGCGATGCGTCATCTCAGTCTTGCTCCCTTTATGCAGCGAGTGTAATATAGGCCTTCAACGCTCCGTCGTACCGCACGGAACACGGGCTTTCTCAGAGACTCGAATGTGTACGTTGCATCGCGCACCGAGCCGTCGCCCACTAACCGCCTCTCTCGCCTCGCGTGTAGCGCGAGAAGAGCCAAACTCTCGACTGTAAACCACCCCATCCGTCTCCCCGGAGAACACAAAAAGGATTCTAGGATGGAAGATACACACCCGTCGAGAAGCCTGCACACGCTCGGTACAAAGGAGATTTCGTCGTGAATTTGCAATCATTACTGCTAAATACAGACTCGCGTATCTGCCGTTTAATCATAGCTCGGTTCGCCCGGGTTTAGGAAAATTTCATTGATCGTTGCGTTGGAAAGCACGCTTTCTTTGCAATCTCGGTTCTAGAAGCGTTCGATGCAAGGACGCCTCGGAATCTCCCGAGAGAGGAACTCGAAAGATCAAGTCGAATTATCGAAGTTCGGGAAACTCGTTTACGTTGAAAAGTCACGGAACAGGGTTGTTACGAACGGACTCGACCGGACTCTTCGAGCCAAAGAATCCTCGCTATCTTTTCGATTTCTTCTTAAAAAATCAAAACTTCACCAACCCCGTGAGCTCTCAACGTCTTCTTTTTTCTCGCTGGGAACTCACCAACGATACGTACCAAATACTGCGAGCATATAAGAGGAAACGTCAAAACCGTTGGACAAACGATTACGAAAATTCGTTGGAAAGGAAAATCAGTATAGACGATCATTTTTCCCGAGTTAACTACAGGGAGTAACTATACGCGGAAGAATCGACGAGTGGAAAATTGTAAGCCAATCATCGAAGCGTATACTTCGAAAGTAACGCGTCAAGCGTGTCGCTCGAGTGGCAAAGTTGTTTGGGTAAGTCGAGTGGAGGCAGGCCGTTCAAACGCGTCAATTATTCACTCCGTTGGATCAGTTATTTGGTTTGTTAATTGGCTCCGATGATTAATAGCGTGAAAAGTTTGGGCAGGGTTGTTCGAGCGATCGGGCGAGGAGGATTAAACGAAAGAAGAAGAAAAAAAGGGAAAAAGATGCCTCGTTTCGACGAAACGATAACCGTTAGGAGCGCGAGCGTATATACAGGACGCGATAGGTTCGCGTGTCTCTCGTTCAGCGGGTGGCCCGCCGCATCGTTTCTCTCTCTCTCGCTCTCTATTTCGCTCTCTTTACGACGGCGGACGCTTCGCTACTTCGCGAGCCGCAAAAATTAACAGTTAAACAATGGAATCCCGTTATATAGCCATTAGTCTGGCAAACCGAGGTAGAAATAATTAGGGAGCGCGGATAGTTGTGGACGCCTCCCTCTCTTCGCCCCTTCAACTTTCTCGCTCTCTTTCCTTCTGCCTCTCTCTCTTTCCTTATCCGACGAAGCCGGTTACACCAACGGGCGAACATGAAAGGAGCGGTTGTGCTTTCCCAGACACTCCATACCAGCAGGCACTTCGCGACTGTAATACCCTCCGCCTACTTCTACTCTTATGCTACTCAACCGTCTCTCTTCCACCAACGCATCTATAAACACACATATATAACGTATATTTGTGAGAGTGTACGCGTGGATACACGTAGAGTCAGAGAGTCAGCAGCGTGCTCCGCTGCCTGACTCTCTGACTCTTTATGGTCTTTTAATTAGAGCCACTTTGTTCAACGGGAGAGAGTGAGAGAGAGAGAGAGAGGAGGAGACGGGAGGGCAAACGCGAGCGCAAAAGAAGCTCGAAATCCATCCCCTTCTTCGGCAGTCACAATTTGCCCCATTCCCGGACCCTTCTGGGACGTAAGGAGCCGCGGAAATACCGACGTGAAACTTCTTTAATTTGGCCGATTAATCAGCAGGACGCGGGAAACCCCGAGTGCACGAAGCATCGTTATATTACGAATGCGCCTTAAGCGGGACAATCCGACAGATATATTAGCGCCACTCAAATGCAATACTACCGAGACCCTTCGTTTTCAACATTTATCTTCGGTTTAAAATGAAAAAAATATATAATTATCATAATCGTACCGTCCTAAAATTACCTTCAACTTTGTCCTTAATTATTTCTTTCTTTCATTATTCTGACAAATTCTTTCACGTTTCTCTATTTTTTTTTTCTCGTCTACGACACGACACATTGAACGAGTTTGTGTTGCTTTTTCGCATATTTTCTTTTGTCAAGGCTTGGCTGATATTCGTTATGTGATTTTCTCTAGGATATGGAAATTAATTTTTTGAATGTTTTGGACTTTAAAAAATGGGCCCCGAATTACGGTATGATTTAGTATAATATTCCTTTCTGTAAAAATTGTCTTGTCCACTTGTGATCCACTTTTTCATTCCTAAGATGTTTTTCCCTTTATTCCTGTGTGACCCCCACGATTACACGAAAAATATACTCTTCTCTCACTCTTGGCGACTCATTCTTTCTTTCGTTTCCCCCGATCGCATTAAAATCCGACGCCCCACAAAATCTATATACCATTTATTAATACAAAAATATATAAATTATATACAACATGACATCTCTCTCATTCTCATTATTTCGTTCGACCCATCGTTCCTGGAGGAACAATAATATCCCATAATGAAACAAAGCTGTTTCAACATAATCGCGTTATCACAAAACCTGACATAAATTCGAAAAAAAAAAACGAGGTTAAAATTTCGTTCAAATTTGTCCCCGTGTAGACTTTGAGCGAGTTAACGGTCCGGGGTAACCGCGAGCGTTTTATCGGCTTTATTTTTCCCGTGAGTATAAAAGCGATTCGTGTCTATGGTGATTTATCGGTAGCGTCGTCGTCGCGCGTTGTCCACCGTACGGACGGAGCGAAGTATCGAGTAACCGGGTTTTCGCCTATACACGAACGGTATTCGAAAACGCGCGACAATGAAAAAAAATAAAAACAAAACAAAACAAAAAAGAAAAACAGATAGTGAGTCAAAAAAAAGCAAGGCTGAACGCCAGAAGTTGGTTTTATCGGGGATAAGGAGGGGATTGATAAAGAGAATCCGATCGGTTTCAAGTTTTGTGCAAAACTCTTCTTCCTCCGCGATCTATGTAGGTACGTCGCAACGTTGCGAAGACGATGTTGGAAGATTTTCTGGGTAGGAGCCAGACGAGCTCGTACTCGATGCAGTTCGAGGACGTTTCCTCCTCGCTGGATCGAAAGAAAACGATCACCGGTGCGTTGCTCCGGCGATCGTTCGATCACCCCAATCATTGTCCTTGTTTTTCTCCACGGATCGAAATATCTTCGCTCGGTCATAAAAAAAAAGGGCAAAAAATGGATCGATCGAGGGAAGCCCAATTTTTTAGGCTCGGAATTTTGACATTCACGAGGCGACTGTTGGAGAGGCAAGGGGAATGCAGGAACAAACAGGGAATTGGGGAGGGTTTTGCACGACCGCAAAATAATATGCGGCTGGCTCGAGCCTCGTGTTTTGGCTGATCGGCGGCTGATTACACGTGTTCGCGCCCTCTCGACCGGCCGAGCGTGATAAAGCTTCTCTCTGCCAACCGGTCGGTTCGATACCGTCCTATATATATACATATATTGTATATATATATACAACGGAATAAAGGGGCAAAAGACCAGACGCACGGCCTCAATCACCGAACAACCTGCTGCTGCGCGCGTCACCCGGTTTCCCCTTCCCCACCGCGCGAACCACCCTGATCAATCCGGCATAATGCTTAGTCATCCGTGTATCGCAATGGATCATTCTCGTATGCGCGCTCCAATCTCCACCTAATATGCGCGCGACTTTACTGATAACGCACGGAAAAGGATCCACGCGCGAGCGAACACAAAAAAACAGGAAGAATTTCGGAACGAACCGGGGAAATCGGGTGAAAGCGAGAAAATCCGGGAAATATGCTGGAACAATTCCTCAAGGGACGGAGACGAGCAACCGGCGGCTTAATATCGACCGATACTTTCGGAAACTCGCAATTTTTAAGGTACTCCAATATTACATTAAATCGCGACAAATTTTTTTCTTAATTTGAGGCGTTATAGATTTGGAATTTTTCTCGCGAAGGAAAAAAACCGATGAATTACCAGACAAAGTTACAGTTTTTACTTACGAAAAATACTATAGAAAGTCTGCGCCTTTTTTCGTCTAGATCGGTAATTTCGAGTTTGTTTTTTTTTTCGATTTGACAAGCGTGCTCGTGCTTTTTTCGCCAGCAACGTATTTCGTATTTGCGAAGATTAGGCTCTTCCAGTTACCGATTGGTATCAACGGTATGAATGTACATTACACGTATTACGTAGGCGCGCTTATTAGATCCCGAAGCCGAGACGCAGCGCCCTCTCGCATACCGCTGCCTGCATGAATATTCAAGTCTTTCACCTCATTCAATATGAATACCGTTGATCTTAGCTCCGCGGTCGAGGGAGCTGTGGGAGGAAGAGAAGGAGGGTGACCGAGAGAGGGAGAGAGACGAAGCTTCGTTCTAGGCCTCTCTCTCTCTCTCTCCCTCTCGCTCCGTTCGCCGTAGGGTCGACGCATGCGCGCCTACAATCAGAATCTCATTTAACCAAGGTAACGCTGCTCTAAAAATGGTTTACACCCTCGTAAACGGTACAACACGAGGAAGGCCGTTCGAATCGCATTGATACGTCTCGAGGTCATCGGGCACTTTTCATTAGGAATTTTCGTTCATTCCCGCACGATACGAAACTCTTGGATCGCGATATCGCCATTGGGCGATCTAGACTGGTCACGTTTTCCCGAATCGTGACGTTCAGAGGATAAAAAGGGCAAGGTAGAGTTTATTAAATTTCTCCGTGAGGTTTAAAGTATGACTGAATGAATATTAAAAAATCCCCAAAACATTCAAGCAAATTTGAGGAATCATCGTCAACCAATACTGGCATGGAAATAAATCGCTGTAAATACTGGAAATATTTATGAATAATTATCATTGATCAATAAATATAATTAATGTTGTAAATCAAGCGATTGATTAAGCCACGTTTCCCCTAAATAAGATATCTTGGCCTCGCGAATCGACAAAAAGGACGATAATAATTTTGAAGAACTTTAGTTATCGATAATCAACCGAAATCTGCAAAGTACGATTTTGTACAGTAACAAAAGTACGAAACAAACAAATAAAGAGACTTTTCATTGGATCGGCAGAACGGGAACTGTAAGCCAAAAGCAAATGAAAGCACATTCGTGGCATACGCCTCGTTATCATTACTCTCCGTATATACGCCGGTGAATCGTCGAGCACGCCAAGTTTAACAACGGGAATTTTATTCCGATCCGTCCTTTTAAGCCCCCGGCTCGTTTCATCGTCCCATCTTTTTTCATCAAGCGCTCAGGGAATTTCCAAACTATATAACGTCAGTTTTGGGAGACGCGATCTTATACACGTATATACGGCTAGTCGAATAGAGAATAATGCCCGCCGCGATACTCGCGCGCACGCACACACACACACACACGGACACGCGTGTAAACGCTCGCACGAACGTACAGAGGGAGACCGAGAGACGAGAGAAACGAGCGACGTTGCCAGAGGTCCGCGGACCAACGGACGGATGGATAGAGTTCGCTGGTGGACGAGGGAGCGAACTCGGGTCGGCGAATCGAGGGGGGAAAACGGGAGGATGAGTAGGGATGGTGCCAGATTGATCGGAGTCTAGGGGTGGTTATGGCGGTGACGAGAGTGCGAGGGACGAGCTTGTAGGCTATGGATCGTGGACTCGGAGGAACGCGGGGCGGCTTATGGGTGACCGGGGTCGTCGTCCGGCTTTAGCTTCTGTGTCCTTTGCGCTTAACCTCCGGCCCAACGGAGCTTCCTTTCTCCTCCTCCTTTCTCTCTCTCTCTCTCTCTTTTCTCTATGGCTCCGTGCTGAGTTTCAATCCCCCTTACCATTCACCAGCACCTTCGCTGTGTTTTGCGTCCAAACGCGAACTCGAGGGTAGGCCCGAAATTGCCAAGATTAAGATAAAAAACGATGCGCAACTATCGCGTACCAAGAAAAACGCGGGTAGCTTGAGATTGAGCGATCGAGAGGGTTTCTTTGGCGTGATCGAAAGGACTATGTGCTCTTTGATCGGTAGGTAAAAAGGTGGAGATTGATGAAAGAAAATTTATTCGCAAAAAAGACTGGGAAAATAGGTTTTTATAAGTTGAAATGATTAGAAGACGTTTTGAATAAACCGTTTCTTTTTTCTGATAGAAGGCATTGGGATAGAACACGACAGATATTTTATATTTTATTATATTTCAATAATAAAAAAACAACGTTGTATTTATTTTTCGAATCCTTAAGTCCAATTGTTTATCATCGTTAATAAGTGATAAAAAAAGAGGTTAGGAAATAAGCCGTTCAATTTTTACTAACAATTCCATCAAAGTTCCAATGAAAAGTTTACTTCAAATCTGCGCCTCCTGCGTCCTTGGACTTTAACAGGCCGATAAGAATGAGCCTTCGATAGCCCAATTTCTCGGCGAGCTCCTTTAAGCGCGTCGGTGATGGAAAGCGACGGCAAAAGTATTTCGTATCTTCAAGCACCGTGAACGACGATTTTTCGCGATGTAATTGCAAATTCGATAGCGTCTCTCTCATCCCTCGGAAGCTCGTAGTTGTTAAGCGAAAACGTACGCTTTTAAAGTACTTCCAAAGTATGTCGGTTCAACTTTAAAAGTATGCTTCGCGTTTACTCTCCGCTAAACAACGTTTCTTTCGTATTGCTCCGCGGATACACCCGCGCGTAGTTCTTTGGTGACGCATTTATTTCGCCGAAACATTCTTAGGTCATGTACTTCGCGAATGTACGGTATATCTGTGCACAAGTCCTTTCCAACTGGGAGCTCGTAATAATACCCGTGTCGCTGTAATGGACTCTGTGCAGAGAGACCGGTGTATGCAATTTTTTTGTTTTTTGTTTGTTTTTCTTTTTTGTACAATATTCGTCATACACAAACGTATACAAACACACACGTAAGACTACGCGTGCCCGCGATATCATTTCACCGCATTAAAACGTGCGGCACGAAATGTCGTGTCTTCTCCCTGTTGGAACGGAGGGTTTGGCTGGGCGACACATATAATACATAAACTACAAATATATATGCACGTATAGACATTATACACGTGTATTACAACTCGACTGTCTACATCAGAGAGAGAGAGAGAGGGAGTCAAAGAGACAAAGAGGGTGAACGGGGGTGGCGAGAGAAACAAATAGACGGGTTGATACCGTTTTTTGTGAGTGGAAGAGAAGTTTCCAAAGTGGAATTGAAAGTAAAACGCTGAACACGTAAAGCAACCTCGAGTCACGTAGCACGAGAGAGTTTCTGGTTGCAGTCGAGCGAGGTGTAAGTGAGGGGGTGGCTGTGAAGGGTTAGCAGCGAAGGAGGGTGGAGGGGGCTTTAAAAGAGAAGGAAAGAACTGCTTCGGAGCCGCGCCGGAACGACGTTCAATTTAAACATCTCGGGGAAACGATTAATGCCAGAGAGCGACGCGCCAGCCACGAAGAAGAACGCTCGTCTGACCCGCGAAATCCTTAACCACTTACGATTGCCGGAAGTCTCGAGGTGCCGCACGACACGTTCGCGATCTACCTATCTTTCTTTCTTTCTTTCTTGCTCTCTCTCTTTCTCTCTCTCTCTCTCTCTCTACTTGGATATTGATTATTGTAAGAAATGCTTGAACTTAACTGGCATTAGGGCCATGAAAATAAGACGAGTCGTCATTCCGTTCCATTTTTTTCTTTTTCTAATAAAACCGCACACGCTCTTTCCAATCGTTTCGATGATACGTCGAAGAATTCCAACGCTTTTAATTTGCAGCAGTTTTCCAGCTATTCTCACGGGGGTAAAAGGAAAGTTTTGTTTTTAGAGACAATGGAAACCTGGTAATAATGAACGGCATTGCTGCGAACGTTTGATCAGCTTCGGATACATTTTTCAAAGTTTCCTTCCGACGGAAGCGAACGCTCGAATCAAACGATTGGAAAATTGTTCGAACTATAAATTTGATGATTGATCCACTTATGGGTCCACTTGGAAATTTTCGTTACAGTTGGAACCCCTCGTGCACCGTGTTCCCTCGATAACGTAATTTCCTGTTCCATTCTCTCAGAAAACGCACCAGCCCCCTCTTTCGCTAAACCCGGATTGACGATTGTCATTATTTCCGCGTCTCGACCAGAAACTCTCGAACGGCAAAAAAACCGCTGACCGCGCTTTCGAAAACGACGTTGTTTTTTTTTTCGCATTCTCCGCGTAGGTTGCAAAGTTCCGGAACGGAGAATTTCCTTGTCGAAGCAATTTCGACCGTTCAATTGGAATACGTGAGTTCACGCATACATACATGTATACACGTATATTCGTTCCTCGCTCTTACATCTCGATCCTGAACAAAAGTTTTTCAGGCTTGACGTTTCGGGCGGTCCGCTCTTACGTATCTCCTTATCCTTTTCTACGAGTGCGCGCGCGCAGAGTTACAGAGAAGCTCTCTCTCTCTCTCAGCGGTTCCGTCCCTCCGAGCTTTATTTTATTTCCCCCCATTGTTTCCAGTGTTCTCTGGGTGCAACCCTCGCGTACTTCTTCTCATTTTTTTCGCGGGCGCGTCGCGTACCATCCTGGAATACAAGCGGTTCTCGTAGGGGGTCGAGGTTGTCGGGGAGGCGTTGGTGTACAGCGCGTACGTACGGTTCGGGCGAATACACGGTCGGGCCCGTTTATAACAAAAGTCCCGTACGTGGATGTAGCGCGGACGCGCGTACGAGTCCTGCATAAAGCCCGTCGAGCGAACCCGCACACTTTTCGCGACCGGAAACTCTCTCTTTTTCAGGCTTTCTCCCGTGAGTTTCTCCCTCCGTTCCTCACTCCCTCTTATAACACCCAGAAAATGCCACACGGATATCCGAGGCTGCGAGGAAAAGGTCGAGGGAACGTCCCACGAGCCTGGAAGGACGACGACAACGAGAGAACAAGCGCGGCTGTGCCAAAGCTCGTATCTCTTTCTCGCTTCGATTTCTCTTTTGCCCCGTACGGCCCGCGTATATACGTATAGACCTCGTTTCTCGTCCCGAACGTTGGCGTTACTTTGCCCGCGACCCGTACCCCCGATGGTCCACCCCTTTTGTTTCGGTCCGCGCTATTGAACCGCCACCGCGATAATACGCCCGAACGGATCCCCCTCCGTAACGGCACCTTCTCTCGCCTCTCTGTATTTCTATACACGTATACGCGTTCGCGTTCCTTGTATCTTCTTATTCCGGGGTGAAGCCGAGGCGAGGACTCGCGCACCCCCTTTCCCTCGTCACGTATATCGGATAAGATCTCCCTTCCTCCGCGTCCACCTTGCCCTTAAAAACCCCTCGATTCTCTCACCTTTCTATATAATTCTCACTTTTGTCCCTCTCCGCCTTATTGCCTTTCCTCAAACGTCCCTTTTATCGACACGTCCGTATACTACAAAGAAGACCTATGTATGGAAGATCTTGTATATTTGTCTGCAAACACCTGTGTCTACCCACTGAGAAATACACCACGGAACTTCCACCGATGAGCGAACCCTCGAGGACGCAGGCATCGTTCCGCTTCGCTTCACGGACTACCGTCAAAATTAAGGAAATCCCGCTTCGCTCGGGGTCAAACGCGAATCGAAGAGTACGGCCGTACGACTCGAGGCTCACTCGTAATTACGCCTACAGAAGGCTTTGTTACAACCCAGATAAATGTTTGTTTGCAAATTGGGGTGACGAGTCTCCGATGAGGATACGTGAGGATCGAGGTGATTTTCAAACCCGTTATCTCGCGAAAACGTTTGTCTTATATTTGAAATCTGGAGATTCGGTCTCTTGGAACCGCGAGCAAGAATTTCCGACGGATTCGCCGTCCGTGGAGCGCGGAAAAGCTTCGATGTACGCGAATAACGTTAACGTTCGAACAACTCGGTACGATAATTTACAAAAACAAAGATTGAAGTTGGTAGTTTGAGGCGAGTGGGAGGCAAGGTGGCGGGGCGAACAAATTTGTCGCCGGTATTTAAGATAAACAGTTTTCCGCTGGAGGCGACGAGGGCGAGAAGAGAGGCTCCGCTACAATTTCGCTTAATAATTTCTCCGGGTATGAAGCGGTGAGAGACGTCGTCGGCGATATTAGCCAGCCGCAAGTTTACGCAACGCGGTCGCGAGTTCGGGAGAGCTGGTGAGTAAATTCCAATGTGCAGCCGGTCTCGTAGCGCGAACCCTTGGGCGATATAATATTATGCCAGGACGCTGACATCTTTGTTGTTGGCACGACCGTCCGTTACCGTACACCTTCTCTCTTTACCGCTCGACTGGACGCAAAGAGGATGGAAGGAGAGAGAGAGAGAGAGCGGAAGGGTTTAGGTTCGAAGTCAGCGTGCACCTTAGTCGCACACGGGAGATTGCCGAAGCGAAGGGTTTGAAACGAGGCATAGACCCCGAGCGTAGGAACGTCGATAGCCAAGGCCGACATCGCGCGGTCACCCCGTACCGGCGCGGCAGCCACCGAAGAGCGAGATCCTCTCTCGCTCTTGGAAACGGATTTTCCCGTCCCTTTTCTTCCTCCCTCTTTGTCGCGGACTCGAACCACCGATGTACAGTATTCACCAAGGCCTAGGCTCGAACTCTCGAAAATGTACCCTCCTTGTGACCCGGCCTCGCGAAAAACGGCTGACCGGAAGCTGCGCGCGCGCCTTGCACCGTACCGGTGATAAGGCGCGTTTACGTGTATACGCGCGTTTGCCCGGTGAGGTCCGCGCACACGTGTAAGACCTTCCCATCTTCCTTACGACCTCGAAACTTCCCTTTCCCTCGCTCTCGCCAAGGCTTTCAAATTAAGGTACAATTTCGCCGGGAAAGCCACCGGATTATGAGTCTCGGATCGCCTACGAGCGTCCTGTAGAGACGTTGCGCGTCGCGCGCTACTTTTCTATCCGTACCTACCCGCGAGCTGTAACGCTCCGAGCGACCAAAAAGAAACGGATCAATGCGCGTGTGTGGGTGTGTAAGGTCAGCGACTCGATGGAAGCTGTAATGGGAATCGATCGAGCAGGCGGACGAATTCCGTATGACGGGAAAATCCGAATTACACGAAATTGACGGGAAAGAATTTTTGAAAAATTCGATGCAGATGGGACGAGCTGCTGGAAGTTCCCTCTCGAGTCCATTTTTAAACTGTCATTTTTTATTAGTTAAGACGCGACGGTGCAACGAGATTAAGCTTTTACGGCTGACCAACGATGGTCCGGAATGAAGTACCGAAATATTACAACGCTGGACCGAACTTTGAATACCACGAAAAATCTTCTTTATTCTTCTTTGCTTTTTTATTTAACTTCCTTGCAATATTGATCTACAGACGTACAATGAAGATCTCACGATACGTTTGAATGATTCGCGTTATCTTAAATTAGCCCCACTCGATCTTCGAAGTCAAAACTTTAACCGAGCTAAAATTTAACGTACCAAATTTTTGTGACGTTTTATCGAAACAAGTTGAAATATAAAATATTTGACTATTTCGTATTACCTCGGTTTGAAAGAACGAATAATTTTTTTGTTTAATTCGCCATTCGATTTGACCAATGAATAATTCTTTGGAAAATTCATGAGGCCGTTTATTTAACGCGATGAAAAATATCCGCTGAATAATTTAATAAGCAAATGGTTCAATAACAGTCTTCGGTGATAACACCCGACAGCCCGATTCGCTACTCGGTACTTTAATGAATAAACTTTCTCGCGGAGTGTTTCGTTTTTCGAAGGATATACCTTTGCCAAAATTTGGAGCTTTTAGGGCGGCAAGTTTATCTCCCTTTCACCGGCGGGCGTCCTCTTTCGGCGTCTTTCGGCAAAGGGCTCTGTCCCCGTTGCTGTCTCGCGTGACGTTTGCGCGAGATAGTTTCGGGCGCAATAGGATCGTCGAGAGTGCGGAGGGACAAAGGTAGAGAGTGTGGAAAATGTGGCAGTAGCCGGTTGAGCTGCACGGTAAACAAGGTAGAAGGGGAGAGGAGCCGGCAGCCTCCCTGACGATGAAAGGGAGTAAACGCGACGAGGATGGAGAATAAACGCAGCTATGATGCTCGGAGTTTGAAACAATTAACATAACAAAGCGCGGAAGCGCGACGATGGCGGAGCGCTACGGGAGAAGTCCTGAAACGACAAACAGGTGGAGAAGCGAAGAAGGAAGAGGGCGATGACAACGGGGATGCAGGATGATAGTTATACGGGTCTAGGCTCTCGGAGGGATGATGGAAGCGAGTTCGTTCTACGTACGTTCGTCTCGCTCTCCCGGAGCCCTGCCAAGAGAAAGAGAAACGGAATACAGAGGCCCGCTCGTATGTTCCTCTTGAGATTTTGGCACCGTTGCGAGTCCTCCTCTCGCCTCACCAGTCGAGAGCAGTTTCGAGAATTCGTCGCTCTCGAGCTTCTATTCCCAAACACGGCAAAGAGAAAGAACCAATCGCTGCACCTCCCGTATCACGTGTCGGATGCAAGAAACTCCCGAGTCATTTGAGCGAATCGGACCCTCGGAGAACGTTTCAAGAACAATCGCTCATAAAAGAAAAACGCCGATGGGCCTCCCCCCGTCGCGTATCCTCGAATGGATCTCCGTTCTCCCGACTGTCGAAACGTTAAAAAAATAAGGCGATCCACCTTCCGACACCGGTGAGTTTAGTGATTGGCGTTGTCAAAAACTTGCTTCGCGTTGTTCAATAGCCAACCGGGCCGCAACCGTCGAAAGCGTCGCGAAGAATTGAAGAATTGATTAAAAAAAAAAAAAACTAATTTCCGTTGCGTTAGAACGACGCGAACTCCGGACCCGACTGACCCACATAATCGGGAAGACTGCTTTCTCCCTCGCGGAATCCACTTTTTGAGGCCGTTCCACATTGAATGGAAGGTAGAAATAATTCATAAAGGTAGTCCGGGAACAATGAGCCAGTCGTGTGTGCATAAAATTTCTCGTATTTATGGGCGTGTACGTGCGACAGCGGAAACGAGGAATGAGGCACATGTGCCTACAATGCGAAGGCATCGCGGGAGGTATTCGCGAGACTCGCTTCTCCAACCTCGATGTACCTACTATAACCGCACTGTGCGCGGCGTATTATGGAAGCAAAGGGCGAGGAATTTTTCCGGCAACGCGTGTGCACTTCGGCAGAGGTATAGACATTTACAAGATATATATGTATGCGCGTTTAGGAACGTACACGAGGGAATAGAATAGAGAAAGAGAGAAAGATCTCACGCCGATTTCAACAACTCTCAACGTATGCGCGTGCGCTCTCTCTCTCTCTTTCTCCTCCCCCCGTGAGCGTACACATCGTAGGGTTTATTTGATTAAGGTGCATTGAAGGCGCCACGCGTATAATCGAATAAATTGCTTTTGATGCGAGAGCTCGCCCGCGCGCGGACCTGTCTGCACAGAATGAAAGCAACCCCCTTTCCGTCTCTGTCTCTCTCTCTCTTTCTCTCTTTCCCTCTTTCTCTATCCACCGTGACTCTCTTTCACGCGTCTACGGCTGCCTCGTGGTCTCGAGAAGCTTCTCTCTCTCTCCATATATTGTATATAACGTTAAAAGGTGCTCCTCGCTACACGTATGAATAAAAAGAGAATTTATCCCAAGGGAGCCCCGCGATTCAACGGCACGCGCCCAACTTTGACTATCTTCGTGATTCGTTGATTTTTGTAATTGGCTAGTACTCAGCTATGGGTTATCAGGCTGGATAACAACGATGGTTTACTGATTCTAATGTATATTCGAAAGTGTGGGAAAAAATTGGGATTGCAAAAGAATCCTTGATAAACGATTAGTTTTTTATATAACGAAAAGAAGCAAACTCGTCGAATTAATTTATTCGTTCATTCGCGGAAATATGTCTGCGACGATAACGATGGTGTCGGTGCCGGAAGAACAAATTTTACGACTGTCCATAAATTCACGATTATTGTCAAAAGACTTTTACGGTCGTCATAATCTTTCGATATAAAAAAGACGAATCACTCCTATCATCCTTTCCACATTCGTTATTACGAACGATCGAGATTCGACAGCGAGATCTCGTTTTTTTTTTGCCCCCAGAGCCATCGGTGAGTGATCGATGTACAAGCGTGTCGTTACCCTTTCCGGTCGTTCATTGTGCGGCTTGATCTACGTTTATGTGCGAGAGAGATGAAAATCTTCGAGGGTCCTCGCGCGAGCCGTGTCGTTTAACGATCGAAGCGTGTATACGCGAGCTTACAAATGTGCCGAGTATACGTTACGAAGTTTCCTCAGTGCCGAAGTGAATTGTCGATTTCATACAGTTTCTCCGTTCGACGAAAGTTATTACGAGGAAAATCATTTTATCGTAAATATCGATCTTCGTGCACGATTTATGTCGATGGACAATGAATTATAGTATTTTTTACTACTTCTCCACTTTTCGGCGGAACTTACTTTTGTCACTCGTGTCATAATCTTAATACGATTTATCGCGTTCGAAGTTTTAATAATATTTACAGAATAGGAGAAAAAACCGTATGGGAATAATTATACGCAGAATTCAACGTTTTATCGTTGTCTTCGATAGAGGAGAAGCCAAATACTGCTAAATAGAAGTGCAAACGTCATTGACGAACAATTAACATTTTTACGAGATTGAAAATCGCGACTCTGTAATGCAACGAAAATTATTAATTCCCAATTCCTCGCTCCCATTATCGTTTACAGAAATGGCAACAAAAAATCCTGAATAATTTCCTCCGTTTCATATACAAAATTAGAATTCTCATTTAAACAAACGTATATTTGGTAGAAGACTAATAAACTATTGAACAATACAAACTTCGAGCTCATACACACGTACGGTGAAGTTTGAATAGTTCAAACGAATTCTTTTTCCTTTCAATCCCTTACATTTATTATTATCAAAAATTATACATCGCATCCTTGTTGAAGATCAGTAAAAGAGCATTCTAAAAAATTGTGCAATTTTTGTGGATCTCCAATCTGCTGGTTCATATTTGTTCTCTTTAACTGATCTTCTTTTTCTTTTATTCCTCGCTCAATATAATTTACCGAGACCAAGAAAATGCTTATCACATTTGAATTTTTCTAGCGAAACTCACAAACTCTTGTTGTCGACCCAAAGCGATATATTTCTATCGCCATCTGCTTCAGACTTATTCGATGTATTTTCAACAAATTCGAACGTTTTTTTTTTCTTCGGAATAATGAATTTTCGATTGAATCGACAAATTCACGAGTGTACGCGATATACGCGCGTACAAACGTCGGAGGTGGCGTTATTCGTTGACCGTATGAGGCATTACGGGCAAGTTCACGGCTCTTAACGACGAAATCCTGGCGCGAAGGGGTACGAGGAGTTAGAACGAGAAGGGGAGAGATGAACGAAACCTGATTTAGGACTGCGGTCGAGAAATCTCCCGAGGGAGCGAGACCGCTCTCGCCGGCTGACCACGGCGTACGCTCGCTTCACTTGCCAGCACTCGGTGTATATAGCGCGTCCCTCCGGGCTCGATCGTCCTTTGCCAACCGCTGTATACCGACAAGCGCGCGCACGCACACACACGAACACAGCTCGTAGACATTTCTCACTCGGTGTTCGAGGGGCGTAAATTGTACACGGGAGGCAACATCAGTTGCGCCCCTTTTCTTTCAGCCATCCTATAGCGGATATATACGCTCGTGGATGTTCGATTCGTTCGCACGACTCACGAAACCCTTTTTTTCGCAACCTCCTCAAGAATCTACTCGACGTACACTCAACTCCGAAAAGTCTCAAATTAAAAACCGTTCCCAATCTTCGACTCTGTCCGTCAACAACACGGCTTGCCCCCGTTCGAATTTGATATTGATGATATTGAAGTTTGTATTAAAAAATTCAGTTTTTTTCGGGAATGTAGGGAATACATAGAATTATCGAAAAGTTTTATGACGAAGCTTGCATCGTTGGAAAACGACGTATTTATTTTTCATATTTCTTTATTTTTATTAACAAATTTTTGTTTTCCTGCAAATTCTTTACGGAAATTTCTAATAAAAATACGTGAAAACATCGAAGCTATTTTGGCGGGTAAAAATCGGTGAAGAAGTATTCGAACGATTGGAATGGATGAAATTGGATCGCTTTTTTACGATGCTAACTTCAACGTCAGAACGCTTTTCAGGATCCCCGTTAGGGATCTTCAACTTGTATGTGAAATTAACAGATTTCCGATCGTTATGAAATTTGAAGAAAAGTTTTTTATTTCCTCATTTTTATTATCATCAAAAATTATATGTTGCAAATTTATCGCAACATTGCAGTACTAATTATTTCGTACCCCAAGTTTGCCGAAGGTAATTTAAAGAATCATTCTACTTATATTCCGAGGATGCAAACGTCAACGTCGTTATTCAACAAAGATGAAAAAGAATTTTTTTAGCGTTTCAATGATCGGGTGTTCGACTGCTTTTTCGTCGCAACTGTACAATCGGCTCGTCCTTAAAGCTTTCGGGTCTTCTAGTTTAATGTATATAGATCCGCGATCTTCCACGTCCCTCGACGCCAACAAGTGCGACTCTACTCTCTTTACCGACATCGCGTTTTCCCCGATGTGCCCACAGAATACTAAGGAACCCCGCGACTGTGTACCTTTAAAAAAAAAGGAAAGAAAAACGTCGTTTGACTCGATTCGTTTTCCTGGAGAATCGTCGAACCCACCTTGAGTACGAGAAGGACGTTGCAGGGAGGAAAAGGCGGCTTAGGCGTGGGATGAGAGAGAGAGAGAAAAGAACAAATTTGTTTCCGAGCTCATGAACAACGACGGACGACAATGCCGACGAACACATAAGTATATACGCGCGTGTTTGAAAATAGATCCCTTGAAGGAGAGATACAGTCACGAAATAATACCTACTCGTTGTATCTCGACGACATACCGGCTATATATATTCATCTAAAGAAGCTCATGGAAGTTGGAAGAGTTTTTAATGCCGGCCGAGTTTTAGGGGAAAAAATACGTCCGGCGTATGCAACTCGGTCTCGAGGTAGACTTTGCTCGTGAAGGCGGGGAGTATAGATTTTGTACTCTCTGTATAGCGGTGCACCTCGCATTCGCATGTACGTATACATGAAATTTAAACGGCAGAGCGTCTCGAACCGTTCTAATTTTACGTTCGAATCGTCATAAAAAACGATAACTTTTATCGCCCCGATTCATTTTCATTCGCCAAAAATGTAATTCGTTTCGACGAATTATTTAAAGAATTTATGTGAAATTAGCCTTGAAAAGTTAACCCAAATGATTGACCGAGATGGTATCATTTTCGTTAAGGAAATAGGGCGAAACAGACGTTTACTGTGAACGGTTCGAATTATATCTATAAAATACAGTTTGTTCCTCCATCGTCTGATCGAATGATTTTTTATTCAATATGTCTATTTTTTGAAGTACGAATTATTAGTTTATTCTTGCCGTCGAAATGACGAACTGATTTTTGTAGAATGTCAGAATTTAAAAAAATTATACAAATTCACACTTTTTACAAATTAATACAAATTTTGGAAATGTAACCCTTTAAAAAAAATTGTTAGTGTCTCAACTTGTACTTCAATTCAGGTGTTACCGCTGATTGTAAGAAACCACATTGGCCATTCAGCCGCAACGCCTCTTTTAATAGTACCTGCGGTACTCAACTATCGTTTTTCTTCGCCTAAAGAGAAACTTTTACAAAACAATTTTTACAAGACCGCGTAAGCTACGTATAAGATTCCTAACCGCTCAACAATAATTTTTTTTTGTTTCAAGTACAATCTCTCAAATGCTATTTTTTATGGGCAAAGTTACATTCGAAAAATATGAACCATCAGTGAATTATTAAGGAGAAGGAGACGGAGAATATCGTGCTAAAAAGGTCCAGCAATTTCTGGCAAAACTGTTCGAGAATGGCTCGTAAAGTAGAACGTGTTCCAAATCGAGTCAAGTGTCGGATAAAGCTTCTCATCTCATCTGCCTTACCCTGTCTCCCGTCGAACGTTCTTCTCGTCTCGTACTAGTTTGTTTTTTTATTTTATGAAATGTCCAGTCCGTGTTTAGAATACATTTTTTTAATCTTATTTCTGATTCCTTGCTTCCCAAGATTATTCTAATTCTCTACAGCACAAACTTCGATCGAAGTATCTAAACGAAGGTCCCAGAATTATCAGCTTTTCACTCATTGGTTGATGCACCAGCCAATGGGCAGCTGAGCGGTCACCGCTCCAGGTATTAACCCCGTTCAACGCTTGGACGCACCGCCGAAGCGGAAGCACCACCGCCTATTTAACATACTAAAAAAAGTTAGAAAAAATCCTGGTTACGGTTTCATAAGAGAAGGATTCTAAAATTATAGAAATAATTGTTTCTATTAATTTTTTCGCGAATAAATAAAAAAAAAAAAAAACCCTCGTGATCGAAATCGTTTTGGCTCGGGCGCGAAATAACTAGATTCACAGACGAGGAATAATCACTATAAACATTGAGCAGAGATACAATGCTTCAATGTACTTTTTCCGAGGCTAAGTTATCAAGTAAAGTCGATACGAGCAGAAAAAAAAATGCAAGCATTTCGTATGTTTTTGAATGTCGGAAATGGCTGGAAGCGTTACATAATTTAACGGGTTTCTGGCAGGTAACCCATGAAATGAAATAAAATCAATACTGCGCTACATATATGCGAGGAAAAGAACGAGAGCGCAGTTTGCACCGTCCGTGTTTGTGCCAAGTATAATATTATTGTCTACCACTTGGAATGAGTGCGAAAAAAGGGACAGCTGAAAAGGGGGGAAAAAAAGCGATTGAAACGCCGTATTATGGGATACGAATGCCGCACTTTGGCACGATCGCAGCGCTCCAACGCGGAGACCGTGGGAAATACGATGAGAATTGCAGGACGATTCGGGAGATTTCCGCGCTTTTCGTTCGACGTTGCTCGATTTTTCTCGGGGTCTGAAAAAACGCGGCCCGTTTATTCAATTCTCGTCGTTTACCGGTTATAAAATTGACTCGTTGCGTACGAAGCATCGATGGCGGTAAATGGTAATTCGAAGCAAGGAAAATACGACGAAAAATAGCGATACCTGGTTGATAGAAGTACAAGTCCGCGGCGCGCGGCCACACGATCGCCGAGCGCTCCACGCTGCCTGCTGTGATTTCGCCCGCTCGCGGACGTCGACCGTTTGCTTGTTTTTCCCTTCGCACGTTTGGGTTTCTTCGAACGTACGATAACGCCGGGATTCGACGAACGAAAACAAAAAGCGGATCAAGAGAGAAGCTTCGCGCACGAACACACGCGCACTTGAAAAAAAAAACGCGATTTCTCGAGAAAAAAAATAACTTCGAGCCCACGCGACACTTGAGCGTTCGAGTATACGCGACTATCCCGTCAATAACGAAACACTTAATACCGTTGCGCGAATTATTTCATTTTAGTCCCCGAGCATGTTTCGTCAACTTCGATTCCAGTCGAGTCGGAGACGCACGTTGAGCCGATCGCTCTCCCACCTTTCGATCTCTCGCGATCTCACCGTTTTTCTTTTTTCTTCTTTTTCTCCCGTATCGCGAAAAAGAGATCCGCGCGAACCCACGATGGATTCTAATTTCACGAGTAACTCAAGAATTCTCGAAGTTCACAATTTTCTCGTTAAAAGATTCAAGATTTTTTTTCTTCTCGCACGAAGTACGAAGAATAATCATCACAAGCCGATTGGCGAGGCGATTATCGCGACGCGACAATTATTCACACGCGATTTCACCATCGACGGTAGTACGTTAACGAAGGACGTACTACTGCGTAAGGGACGCGGGATTGTCGCAGGAACAACTTTCCGACCTCGTGGCGAACCAACGGCGACGAACGAACATGTCACGTGACCGCGTCGTGAGACCGAGAGAAACTCTCGTATAATGTATTTACACGTAACGTATATCTTGCGTATGCACGTACGCGCATGCACACCGAACCCACGCGTATCCGCTGCTGCTGCTGCTGCTGCCGCTGCTGCGTGTGTTCGTGGGTGCCGAGCTCGCGCTGCTCCCTCTCGGCTGATACTTTATTTTTCTCGCTTTCTAACGGTCGAAGTGTGTCACGTGACTTACGGACCGCTTCGATTCGGCGAATCCGCACCACTTGGCTGCCCCTTTTCTTTTCTTCCGCGTACCGAAGGATGGCTCGTGCCTCGCGCTCTCCTCGTCAACACTCCTATTTTCTCGTCTTTCGCAATCTCGGGTCCTAAGCGCTTCTCTTCGCCGACGAAAACTTCGCGAGCCTCCGGCGCTATTCCGCGAGCACTCTCCACCCGAAACGTCCACTTACGCATCAAAAATTCTCCTCTTCTTAATCACTCGTTTCACGAGAAAAATGAGGGAACAAACATTTACCGACCGTTCTTGTCATTCTTGCCCGCGAATTTAATTTTTCTCGTAACACGTGACACTCCGTGGCCAAAGAGTAAAAAAAAAATATCGACACTCCCGGATCGCCCGAGCGAAAGTGAATTCTGTGATAATACAATTGCGGATCAAAGTCTCACGGTCGCAATAACGCGTAGGTGGCAAAAAAAACGAGCTCTCTCGAACGCGCGTTTTCGAGAATTCACCGCGAGACGCTTTTCTTTTTTTTTTTTTTTATAGCTGCGCGTTATTGAAAATCGCGAGCGACGACTGGCGAATTTATTTATGAAACCTGAGAGGGTAATTTTTACGGAATAAATAATAAATAAATGAAAATAAAAATGTATCGCGACGCGAAGGGGTAAAAAATTGATCACTCGTACGGAGCAACGTGGATTACGACGTACACTGCGGTCGGTCTCTCCGCGCACTGAACAAGGCTGACGTCACGCGACCACCACGCGGAGTCGCTGTCGCGGACTCACCGACGTTCGGCCTCGCGTCGCGCTTGCGCCCGAATAATCGTGGTTTTCCTCGCGCTCTATCCCTCTCCGGAATTACCGCGAGTCCTCAAACTTACGAGAGATATCACCAGTGCAATTTTCATCGCGCTGATACATCACGCGTACGCTTCATCTTTCGTCAAACGAAGGTCAAATCTACTGTATCGTGGCGTGCGCGGCGATCACTTTCGTCAATCTTACCAATTATATATTCATTATTGCCAAACGGTCGCTTCGAGAAATACATTTTTTTATGCGGCGAGTGGCGAACGAAGGCTTAGAAATCGGCGCATGCGCATTAGAATAACTCATGAATACGCCGCCACCTTATGCAAGGAACGTTGAGAAATATATCCGCGTGGGTAAAAAGACGGAATAGCGATTATTACGAACCCGCGAACTCGCGCATTGTCGTTAAATGCAAACAAAAATAATCAAATAGAACAATAATATCGAACAAATGTATCGTCTCTTCACGAAAAAGTACCCCTGTAAGTGTACGCATGCGCGCACTTACCCCAGCAAGACAAAGCGCGCAGCGCTGTGCAAGAATTGATCATCAACGAATTTAATCTCGAAGTTTATACTGTTTATTAAATAAAAATGTATTCCTGGCACAAATAAAAATAACTCACCCCAATTTCGATTCGATATAATGCGTCAACTAATCGCCAAGGATGATACTGAAAAGCTCTATCATCAAGCTTTGTGACATCTTCGTTCTTTCTTCATCTACCACCTATATATACATATATATTCTTTTGTCTTCGCAAGATAAGGGAGAGATCCGATTTGTCGCGGAAGTTCGCATTCGAGAAACGAACGAGTACCAGGTTTTTGGCATTATCTATATATCACGTGCACGTTTACATACACTGCAAAATATATACACTTGATCTCACTCCTATACTGGCAAGTAGAATCATTCGTTTCTATTCTCGATTCGCCCATTCATCGTGAAAAATCTCAAAAGTTCGTCTTGGCGAGTATACCCACTATACAAGTTCGTATACCGGACGTTCCGTCTCGCTTTGGCCGAGTGTTGAGAATCCTGACTTTACGGACCGAGAATTCACAGACCTGTACGCGACACTAACAACACGGGAACTACTGCTGATCTTTAGAATCGCTGAGAGTCGTTAAAAACCGTTACCAACGGGCGCACCAATCACGTCGCTTGTTTCGTACCCCCAGACCGCGGCCGCGCAGCGCCCCCTACTTTCTCCGTGATTGGTGCGCCGATCGGTCCTTCGATGAGCACGCGCTTCGTAAGGGATATACGGCGCGCGCCTCATCGCGAGTGGCGTTTTGCAGGATTAATCATTTGACGTGCCAAAATCAGTTAAGAGCAGATAAAAAAGAATCCCAACGGGCGCACCAATGACGTCGCTGGTTTCGTACCCCAATCCGACGTGTACGCGACACTAACAACGCGGGAACTACTGCTGTTCTTTAGAATCGCTGAGAGTCGTTAAAAAACGTTACCAACTGGCGCACCAATCACGTCGCTGGTTTCGTACCCCCAATACGCGGCCGCGCAGCGCCCCCTACTTTCTCCGTGATTAGTGCGCCGATCGGTCCTTCGATGGCATAGAGAATGCATTCCGTTGGCGTTAAAGTATTTTAGATATTTGTCCAAAATACTTTAATCAATGCAAAAAAGCCGATATAGTCAAAAACTGAAATTTGAAAATGCTTGGGACTGCAGATATTTTTTTCAAGGCTTTTCGGATGTTCACTATTCTGCATAGAAACCTAAACTCGTTTTACCTACTCACCTTAATCTGACTTTAAATTGTGACTTTGTTGTAAAAATTGTAAAAATTCATACTGTGTAGGAGAGATTTTTAATAAAAATAACTTTAAAATTTCACAAATAAAACTAATTTAACTATTTTATTAATTCAACTGTCTGGGCTAATTTTATAAATAAATTTAACTTTTTTATTTTAACAAAACTTTTCTGCGTTCAGCGGTCACCCATCCGAGTATTTTCTAACACCAAAGCGTCTCAAAAAAAACGACAAAGCCAGTATATATTTCTTGACTTTACGGACCGAGAATTCACACACCTGTACGCGACACTAACAAGGCGGGAACTACTGCTGATCTTTAGAATCGCTGAGAGTCGTTAAAAAACGTTACCAACTGGCGCACCAATCACGTCGCTTGTTTCGTACCCCCAGACCGCGGCCGCGCAGCGCCCCCTACTTTCTCCTTGATTAGTGCGCCGATCGGTCCTTCGATGGTACGGAGAACGCATTCCGTTGGCAACACGCTCCGTGGACTTTATCAGGGATAGCATTATGAATAATAAAACTTTAACGATACAAAAATTAGTTAACAGTAGCCGAAGAAATATTCTCGACTGGCGCACCAATCACGTCGCGTAAGTGCGCACCGTCGATCCGTGGCCATGCAGCGCCCCCTACCTACTCCGCGGTTCATGCGCCGGTCGGTCCGTCGACGACACCAAGAACGCGTTCTCTTAGCAACATGCAACTTTTGCGATACTAAAATTAGTTAAAAGTAGTTAAAGAAAACATTCTCGACTGAAGCACTAATTCCGTCGTGAAATTGTGGACCGCCAATCCGCGGCCGCGTAGCAAACCGACCAGCGTATCCTGTTCGCGATTGGTGCGCTGGTCGGTTCATCGTTGACACGTAAAAAGCGTTTCGTGTCGTGAATTTCTGTGTCGAAAAGTTTTTAAATTATTCGCTACAGATATTTACTGATGGCAATGTTCGATATTAGCTTATAATCGGTAAGAATTGTGAAAAGCAGTCATTTATTATAATACCGACCGGGCAGAGATATTTCACAATTTATTCACTACAGCCCTGATTCATCAAAAATGTTCAACATATGCGGAAAAGCAGTTCGAAAAAATTTGAGACTGCCGATCAACTAAACTGTCACTTATCTAAATTTTTCACGCGGCAATGAAAATTACATTTGCTAATTCATTACGAAGTCCACTTTCGAATCTGCCACTGAGACATGACACATACACTCGGCGCGAATCGTGTTTCATTTTTTTACAAAGTTGAACACCGGAAGTTTTCAGCGGTTAAAAAAGAATGTTTCACAACTATCGTTCGTCTCCAAATGCTGAAAAAAATAAACTTACATTTCCCGTCAACCTGTGGTCGACATTTTCACTTGGGGTCTTCCGTCAAGAGTTGCTTCATACGTTTCTACAAATGTTGAATTTTATTTCATGCGTGTCAATTTTATAAGTACATAAGTGTTTCGCGGATACTTGATGACTGATCTGTTGTGTCTAAAAGAAACATTCTCGCAAACCATTCTGCGAGCAGCGCTGTTGCGCCTGCGCGAGTAGAGTGGCATCCCCACTCCGCGGCCGTCGACCAATCACCGTACAGAGATGCGTTGCGCCGATGGCTCGCGGAACTCTATATAGGGAAGTGCGCGTTTGCTAGCGAGTTTCTTTTAGTTTTTAATGACCTATATACAACATTCCATGTACTCGATATATATGTCTGATGCGTGTTTCCCGCCGACATCCAATAAAATAAATGTTATCCAAAATCTTATTAATTTTGTCCGATTGTGATGAAAACCCTGTTCCCAGCCAAGCGTCAGATTCACAGGCAAAATGAATGCGATCGAGGGACCGTAAAGCAAAGCGTTTATCGATCAAATTTTTGCATTTCATGAGTTTCCAAGATCCTATCATTTTTTGTCTTTGCACCGATACTCCTCGCGCGCATTAAAATCTTTGCGATTGTCGAAAGCCACCTGTTCGAAAGTACATTTACCCTGAA
>JAPYZI010000543.1:0-72076 GCA_030523105.1 Ophioninae sp. A BG-2022a
TCTCTCTCTCTCTCTATATATATATATATATATATATATATATATATATATATATATATATCGCATATCTTAGTTATTAAAACTCTTAAACCAATTTACGAAATGGCGTTTCAAAGACGACACAGCTACTTTAATTTTGCCTTCTTATTTTTATATTGCCTTTTTTTTACAGCCGGTACGTCATTCATAAAATCCCAATTTTTCCTCGGTTTTCGTAGTTCGCAAAATCGCGCGGTGGATTTAAAAAAATAGTGATTTCCGGATTCAGCGGTAAAATCTTCGAAACGGACAGGATTAGCTTTGGTTCCGTATATTAAAATAAAATATTTGCCATTTTTTCACAGAACTACAGTCACTAAATTTTTTGAAAATTTCACTTTTCAAAATGTTTTTGTATTGCTATTTTCGTCAAGTATTAATGAAAAATTGCGATGCAGAAATATATTGGAAAATATGTAACAAAAATTCACGCAGACTATTATTCTTATATTAAAAATTATCAATACCCTGATATAATTAACATAACCGTGCAAATGTTAGCTAATTTATCTAAGGGCTGTTTTAAGGACTGTCCTTGCTAAAAAATTATGGATTTATAGAAGATCCATTCCCAAAGCGTATATATATTTATTCAACGTGAAAATCACAGCCTTATATATATATATATATAGTATATATATAAGCTCGTGTTTTTACGAAGGCCCCGGCTACGAGCCACCCAACTTTTCCCATCGTCGGTCAGATGGCACCACTCGTCAAAACGGACCGTTCCTTGCTATTCCCACGGATTGCAAGGACGGATCGGATTGCAAAAAAAAGACAAAATATGAACCGATAATTTTCCAGTATTTCCGCTGTCGTTTCATCACTGCATGCAAATTTTCATCCGAATATTCGAAAATTGCATTATACCAGCGGAAAAAAAAAAAATTTCTTCATTCTCAACAGGTTTGGGAAAATAAAAGAAAAAAACGATTTCGTTTAAAGTTTCAATAAAGAGATCAATATTTATTTTGATGCTCCTATAGTAGTAAGCGTGGTTGTACGTGTGTATGTGTATGTGTTTGTTGTTGTTTTTTTTTCAATCTTTCACAACAGAGAGGAATAATAAACTCAATCTTTGCATTCATAAATATAAATAGGACACTCTTTAAACTCTCTTTCTCGCTCTTTAGCGTTGGCGTCGCTCTGTCCTCGCGACAAGAGCTCCGGCTTCTTATCACACTCGCACTTTAATCATTCGTATCACTTAACGACTACAAAAATTACGAACTAATACCGTATAGAAGACAATTGAACGGACGCACCTCTCTCCTACTTTCTCCCTCTCCCTCACTCTCTCCCTCTCTTCGCCTTACTATTCACGCGTTTCGTCGTTTGCTTTTACGTTACAAGAAAATAATGGAAGACCTCGGTGATTCTTGTTGCGTAAGGCACTTAAAACAAAAATATATATATTTATATATATATATATATATATTCCCTATATATACAAATACTATATATATATATATATATGTGTACAATATACTCATATCCTTATTACTCTTCTCTATTTACAAAGGAACGATTTAGGGGTGGGGGGGGACAAGTAGTTAGAAAACTACCAACTTAAACAGCTTTCTTTCTCTCTCTCTGTCTCTCTCTAATTGCAAGCTCCGTTTTCCTCTCGGAACGAGGAGACGAAGTAACTCGCGAATTATATACAAAGGCACTGTTACGATAAGGCACAGCCCGGCAGGGCTTTACTGGCCAGTCCGGTCGACGTGTAAGAAGTTGAGAACGAAGTATTACCGATTCTATCGAACGATCGGTTGATAATTAAAGTTCCACGTTGTTTCGAGGCAAGTCCCGCTTGACGCGCACACATCCGACCCATCATTAGTTCTTTCAATTATTTCCAAAAATCTTCACCGCCCGTTTTCCAGAAAGAGGCGCCATTATTTCTTCTTCGCTTTATCGTTTGGGTTTGTTTGGGTTTGTTTTTACCAGGGCCTCCACGGTTTTCCTTCGATCTCTGGCATGACGCTCTTCCTCATGACAAGTGCGAGGGGCTTTTGGAGTGGCGGGCTGTAAATGCGGGGGTCGAATTCCGGGTCGCTCGTGTAGCCGTTAGCCGGTGAGGTCGCGACGTCCCGATGACTCGCCGTCGTGTAAACGGTCTGTTCACGGAAGGCTGGTGGGGCTTCGAACGCGACCGGACTCGCCGCCGATGTTGACGTCGAGCTAGCACTCGAACTTGCCGATGATGAGGCCGATGCTGTACTCGCCGTTCTCTGGGGAATCGGTATCAAGGTCGGCAGAGGTGAAGATGGCGCTGGCGAGCTGGCAGGTGAGGTAACCGACGCGGTCTTTGCGCCGGCCGGCAATACCAACGCGATGTCGCCGTTCGGTAGCCTAGTCGGTACCAACTGGAGACCCGTGCCGTTCGCATTCGTAAAGAATATTCCGTTCGATTGCTGTACTTGGATCCTCGGAGTCGTGTCGACCTGGGGCAATATGTGTACTTGCAGCTGCGTCGTTGTTGTCGTCGTCGTTGTGGGCGCCGATTGTGACGCTTGCATCATCTGAGGATTCCCCGCTGATGACGACGTCGTCGTCGTACCCGCTGACGTCGTTGACGAACCCTGACCACCACCGCTGCTCATCGTTTCAACCGGACCCAAACAGGACGCCAAATGCGCCATCAAACGCCTCTTCACTGACGCGTCCAAACCCGGAAAACGTCCCACCTCGCTAGCGCATTCCGTGAAACCGGCGCGAAATTTGTTCAATACGTTCGGATCCGTCGCTGCCGCTAATGCCACCTGTTGACGCTGCAACGTCTCCAAGTGCTTCACCGTCATCTCCAGTATGTCCGCTTTCTCGAGCTTCGAGTGACGCGCTGGCTGGAAAGGAAAATATAGACTCGGTCAGACATTGATGCGAAAACCTCGTGGGAATCGGATCTAGGCGGGAATTTGTTTGGGTTAGGGTTGATGACGGAAGCCACAGTTGGGGATAGGCACAGATTTCGACCCGCGGAGACACTCGGCGAATATTCAACTTTCGGATTGATCTTTATCTCATTTGGAACGCGAATTTTTTTTTTTTTTGAGTTATCCAGTACCGTTTATCGCACTCTACGTTCACAGCGTTCAAGCTCTTTTTCAATGTAAAAATTCTTCCAGATTTTCTCACTGGGCCACTCTCATTGGTCGAAATGTTTTTCCGTAAATTTATCTAGTGAATTTTAAATATCAAAAAATTTGGAGATTGTAGTTGTCAAAGGCTGAGAAAAGTTGACAGAAGTTGATTTTCACTGCACCAGGATGGAAACCCCAAGAAAAAAGTCTATTCGTTCAATCGTTACAAAAAAACCCGAATCTTATAAATCATCAAAAAATAATTGGCTCCTGAGTGGAGATGAGGATTTTTGATAAAAGTAGCGAGGTGAATCGGGGTGAATAAATGATGAAGAAACTTACGTCTTTTTTCATTGCATCGAGGATGAGGGTCTTCAGGTCGTTGAGGCAATTATTGATACGAGCCCGACGTCTCTTTTCCATTATTGGTTTGTTGCTCTGTAATTAAAAGTAAAGAGAAATTTGAGTTAGACGAGAATCATCAATGAAGTTTCTAGAGATTGGTAATTCGAGTCTGATAAAATAAGAAGAGCCAACTGGATCTTGAATTCGAACGGGCACTTTGGCTTGCGCTTCGATCCGAATGGCTCAAGTTCGAAGATCATTCGGATCGATCGACTCGTAATTGTCGCCCGGCGAAAAAAAGTCATAAACTAATCACGTAGAAATCTTCTGCTCGTTATCAATATCGTACACCCGTTTTTTACAAACGATCAAAGATTTTTTTTCTCTAATCACGAATAAAAGTAAAGTTTCGATTTTTCTAAACTTCCACATTTTTCAAAACTTCCCTACGGAATCAGCTCCAATTTTGTTGAGCGAGTTCCGATGAAAATACTCCAAAAATGATTTTATCAAAGTCGGGGATCAGGTATTAGTAAATTTTTTGTAGAATTTCGAATATTCGAAACTAACCCGTCGATTTTCGCCGGATCGTCTAGTGGTGGTAGCAGTTGCGGTATTGGGTGTCGCCGAATTGTTGTTGGTGGCTTGTACAGGTGGCTGTCCAGCCTCCTGAGGCACGTGGGCAGCGGGTGGTGTAGCACCGACGGTGACACCGCCGGTGGGCATCGTAGCACCAATCCCGGTCACCATAGTTCAAATACTCGTCGATATCACAAAAGAACAATTCGTTAGAATCGTTCCGATCCTCCCTCCCGTACGATTACCGAGTCAAGGCTATTGGCACAGCCTCGTCAGAGTAAAATCGTGCACACTTCACTTCCAGATAATCCAGTCGAGTGATTACCGTTTTCTCACTGATAACACCCAAGAAGATACCGATATTTCTCGCGGTTAAACAAGAAAACAACAAACAACAACACTCCGAAGGCAATGTAATCCAAAATATGCGATAGGCTGATATGAAAATGTGATGTTGTATTTCTATCAGCTGGTAGTTGCGAAGTTTCGTGAATGAGGAGAGTTATATTCGATCGGACGATTCCAAAGATCGTCCTCCTCTTCTCTCTTCCTCTTATTCTCTCTCTCTCTTGTTGGACAGAGATTTTTCGACCTCTCGCAAAGCGCGCCAGAGCTCGACTGACTCGTCTCTCGAGAGCGCAACGATTTCTGTCCCTTGGCGTGCGAGGAGCGTGCTCTGGTCGCGAGAGCCTTGGAATTTCACTCGGGTGGTGGTGGTGGTGGTGGTTGTTGTAACGTTGAAGGCGCGCTTATCGTGGGCTGGAGGGGGAAACTAGAGGCGAGTAAGAGTGGGGATAGCGCGTGACGCTTGGACCCATGGATTTTCAAGCTTACGTATATATATGTATATACATACAAAGCTAAACCCCCCTCTCCGACGGAATTCCGACACTCGACGGCGGCACTCCGATCCTCCGTGAGAAAGGGCCCTTGCCCCCACTCCAAGCAAGCGCTGCGCGCTTACCCCCCCTCGGGTCCTACCCCCACCATCGAGGCGGCGATCAACGGGCCTCACGGTCGGTGGGGCCCAAACGGCGCGCGGTCGTGCAGCGGCTACGATGAGGAACCCCCCGTTGGGCCCTCGGGGCATGCGTGTCGGCGATTAATCCAAGGGATTTTCGGAGACAGCGCCCCCAGAGCTCCTTTGATACCCGAGACACTGCGATTCCGCTCGATTGAACAATGCGATTTTTCTTTTCCTACCTTCATAGTAATCGGAATCGTCTTCGGTCTTTTTTTCGAGCCAAGTGGAAATTGGGATTCCTCTGTCGACTGTGAGGAAATAAAAAAAAAGAGCTTTCTGGGAACTTTTCGGAATCGCTCGAGCAACGCCCACGTTAACTGGGACGATCGCCAGTGATTGTACAACTTCGACCATGCTCGAATACGATGTTCGGCATGGGCGATGTCCGGCAGGTTGATTCTTGTCGCGATGATTGAGAAGGCTAGACTCGTCGTCGCCCCTCTCAATCTATCTCTCACTCTCTCTATCTGTCTGGGTCTATTTTTCGGAATTTTAACGTTTATTAATCGTAATCCTAATGTTGTCATTGTTATAAGTTTGTTTGGGTTTATCTTCTTCTTTATCTTTTCATCAATATTATCTTCATCATTATTACTTGTATCTTAATCTCCATCAATATTGTTTTTATTTTTAATTTCCTTTTACGTTCTTTATTTTTTAATATTGTATAATCTATATGAACCAATTTCGTTCCGTCATACATATGTAGGAATCATAATGCATATGCAGTCAGCACGAAAAGCTGGTCCATTTTGTGGCACACTCCAGAGTTTTCTTGTTCAGAAAAAAAAAATGTTCTTACTCTTTTTTTTTTTCTATCTTTCTCCGTCTCGATCTTGCGCAATTTCCTTAAGGCTGTCTCGCTCGGAGACAATCGTCGCGCCTTCGTGACCGCGACGGTACAACGATAATTCCTATCGGGGACGGGCAACGCGCAAATATACATATATATAGTACGGTTTCGCGACGAGTTTCACGTACGCCACGAACGTCAGAGACTCATGAGATTCTCGGTGTGTGGGTGCGCGTGTATGAAGCGTCTGACTTGTCACGGCTTCATCGAAAATAGCACGAGTTTGGAATAAGACAGGGAGAGACTGACGCACGCGCGACCCGATCTGGCACGCGTCTCTCCAACACGTATAAACGCTAATACATATTGCATCGTTTCTCGGGCCTTTTCACCGTTCAGGAAAAAATAATAAAAAATAAAAAATAAAACGATCTCGCCTCGTACTACGTTCTCGCGAAGCCCGTACGTCCCGACACGCAAACAGCGCATTGTTCGCGCTTTTACGCCTCCGAGGAGGTCCCAGGCGTTCCGCACGTTTCAATTCTTTCAAACTTTACTTTTGTTTTTTAAGTTTCAAAGTAGATTGATTTTCGTTTGGGTTTGTTTGGGTTTGTTTGGGTTTCAACGTAGATTGATTTTTGGGTTTGTTTGGGTTTCAACGCAAATTGATGTTTGAGTTTATTTGGGTTTCAACGTAGATTGATGTTTGGGTTTGTCTGGGTTTCAACGTAGATTGATATTTGGGTTTGTTTTGTGTTTCACGGTAGATTGATGTTTGGGTTTCAACATAGATTAATGTTTATTTGAGTTTGTGTGGTTTTTATCGTACATTGACGTTTGTTTGGGTTTCAACGTATATTAATGTTTATTTGAGTTTGTGTGGATTTTTACGTATATTGACGTTTCTTTGGGTTTGTTTGGGTTTCAACGGAGATTGAAGTTCGTTTGGGTTTCAACGTAGTTGATTATGTCTATTGTTGAAAAATTCGTTACTTTTTAGTACGATTTTTATCACACTGTAGTGTTGTTGGAACGTTATCGGAACGGCTCGTCTGGCCATTTCAATAATGACAAAACTATTGATTCGTTCAACGCGTAACGATTGTATAGCCGAAGATTGGGGTTTTATCAGTTGATCCAAGGTTTTATCAGTTGATCCAACCAGGTTACCCAAGCCTGGACCACTTTGTCAGCTTCCGCCGCGTTCCCAATGGTGGAAAACTCTGAACGTCAGCAAAATTGAGTCGAGCTAATTGAATTGAAACAATTTTTCCGTTTGCAATTCGTTTCAAAAATTACGATATCGCTTTCTATTAAATTTCCTGGGTTGGTTTGGGTTTGTTTGGGTTTAATGAATCTAAATTCATTTTATGTGGACATTTACGATCGGTGAATAGGAATCCAAGAATTGACAATTCATTTTTCGTTTTTTTGTGCGGGTTTTTCCCGAACCGATTCATTTCCACGTTTAAAAAGTCTCTCACAATTGGCCGGCGATGAAAAACCTCTGGGGAGGGTTGAGTGGTGTCAACGATATTTGGTTCGGTAGAGGTTAATCCATGAAGCTCTCGTAATGTAGAAACGCGCATTTACCGATGGAGACAAGAGTCTGAGCCGGCGGCATTTCCGTCTGGGATCCTATCGGATCTGAGGGGTTCGAAGGATGAAGGCGTTTTGGCGCTGTCGTATCTGCGAAAACCGTAACGCAATAAGGATCGGGGTTTATTGCCCGAAGCCGCGCCCGTTTCCGTATTTCCAGTCATTGGGGGAACTTTGACGACGCTCAAGGAGTGTACCGGGAGATAATAATTTTAATCTCGTCGCAGCTCATGCGTATGATAATCCGAGCTTGGGGATTTTCGACTCGCAAAGTGAGAGAGAGAGATTAGATCGTCGGCGTATAAGCGGAGGCACTTTTGTGCCTCCTTCTTTTTTTTCGGCGTGGCGCCACTCGTATTTGCCTAGCCGGCTCTTCGAGTGGGAGTCTACGCATGGGAAAATCCTCGATGCAAATAGGCTTGCAGGCGTTCGTGCAAATCGATCGATAACTCTCGATCCGCTCCAAGATTTCTTTTCTCTTCTGCAAAAACCCAAACAAACCCAAACAAACCTAAACAAACCCATGACACGAGAATGCCGGCAATCGCCGTGAAAAAAGGGAAAAAAGAAAAAGAGAAGAATCGAAAGGAGTGAGACCAATTTAATTTCGATTTGACCATTTATATCAAGCCCTAAAGACCGCTAGGGCTATGAACAGATTTTTATAGGTCCTTGAGTTGGTGACTTTAAGCAGACGAAGAAAATCTACAAAACTTCTGAAACTTTCCAACCCTGTTTTCTCATCAATGGTTACAATTTTTTGGTCGTACCGAGCATCAGACTTTGCAGAATTGAAAGACGCAGGGAACAGTTCTTTAATTTAAACAATCATCCCCTCCGTTGTTATATAACTTTGAGATTTTCTATTCACACATTGTTTGCGTAACTCATGTAAAACATTCTTGACTGAAGTCGTTTTGGCTCGGAAACAAAATACTCAACTTTCTAGACAAAGTTGAAACAGCACCAAGTAAACAAATCGCACAAAAGTACAACCAATGACAACGTCGGAGATCATAAATGATTGTAGAAAGTGAGAAGTAAAAATAAATCGAACGGATTATGAAGTCATGCAAGGTAATAACAAGAATAACAATTGAAAAAATATAAATAATATATGAGGGGGAGAGAGAAAGAGCGAGGGAGGAGAGAGAAAGAGAGAGAGAGAGAAAAATCGAGGATCCCAGCCACAAGCATTCCATCAGCGCAAAACTCTCGACTCTCGTCCCTATGTTCGATCTATATACGTATAGACTCCCGCGTGTATACGGAGAAGGGATAAGCCGGTAGTTCGTGGAAGAGACTTGGTTGCGAGGGAGACGGATAGAAGAAGTATAGAAGAGAAGAAAAAAGTAAGAGAGGAAAAAAAAGTGGGCGCATCGGAGGCGGCAGGTCCCAGAAGAGCTTGGCGTGAGTCCACGAAGTAGAGACGAGAAGGAGAGAGAGAGAGAAAGAGCGCGAGCGAGTTCGACAATCGTCCCAGGGAGCTGGTAAAAGGAGAAATAAGAGAGCAGGAGGGAGAAGGGTAAGTAAGCACGACGGTATCCCCGCGGGTCGGCTAGGAGCGTGACAGAGGGAGAAAGAGAGATTCGACGCAGAGAGATGAAGAAGCTTCAACGTTGGGAGCGAGAGCGAGAGACATACCCAGCGCCAATGGAGGTGGTGGGATTCGACGCGGCGTGCGACCGTGGCTCACCGATTGGGCGAGGCGAGAGCGCTCCTTCCCCCACTCAGGGATCGCGCTCGCTCCCGCGACCTTCGGTCGTGCGTGGCCCGACGGTGCGATCGAGCAGCGTGCCGCGCTCGCGAAGGGGAATACGTGTGTTGGGCTCGTGGGTTGTGGGGGAAACGTTTCCCTGTCCTTCGCTCGTTCGCGGCGTGCGCACGCTCCTTCTCTCTCTCTCTCTCTCTTCCTCCCCACCATTTCGTTCTCACACGCTCGCGCTACCCATCCGATCTCTACAGCCCCGCGACAAGCCCGGACACGTACGGGAAGCGCGGCCCAAGCTTGTGCGCGTGGTTCGTGCGTGGGTTAGTGCCGTATAGATAGCACGCTTCGTCCGCGGCCGGTCGCGGAGTGGGGAGGAAACGGGCAAACGAACGGCGGTCGCGTGGGACGGCGTGATTCGAAAGGAGCTTAGGAGAGACGCGCCACCGTCGTGGCGACGACGTCGCGCGCTCTCGCGTTCGTCGTCTCACGACGTCGGCCAACTCTTCCATCCGGCCAAAGCACGTGATCCGCCCGCGTGGGGGGAGACCCGGAGTGGGAGTACAGAACTACCTGTTTGGCTCACTCGCACGAATTTATTTAGAGCGGCAGGCGGCGTGAATCACGCGAGCCGGCGGATCTCCAGTACACGCGACCTCCCGCTCTCTCTCTCTCTCTCTCTCTTTCTTTCTCTGACTTTTTTTTTCTTCTCGACCTGAACGCAACTGCTGTAGAGATCGAAGCAGGAGAACTTGCACTCGCGTGGGTGGAGACCCATTTATCTCGATTTAATTATCGACTCGAATGCAAATGCAGTCACGGTCGCACTATCGCTACACTCGACGTGTTATCGTCGCTGCAATGATGATAATACGAGCTTGCGATTCATCGCCTTCACGGATATGCACATTCCTCCAGCGAGAATGGCCAATTTTCGTTTTTTTTTTTTTTTTCGTCGTTGCACAAGAGATGGGGAGGTGTGACCTTTGTCAAAGAAACCCGAGTCATAAGTTATTGATTATTCCGTACGAACTCTACGTTGATTATTCCTCGGTGCATCTGTGGATAATAGCCCGTGGAAAAATTTGTCGGACTCTCGATAAGACTACTTGTTATTTAAGGAGTCCGCTTTTTGAGACGAAATCGAAATACGATATTATTTTTTATTGCTTTCATCGTCTGAGATCTTCCTTTTTATTTGCAGTGAAGACTGTAATGATTTAAGGTTTGGGTTTGTTTGGGTTTGTCGGAATCGAATTAGAATATTCTTTTTTATTGCTTCTATTGTTTTTGCAATAATTTCAAGCTTACCGAGCCGTGACGATTCCCAGAATTTAACAGGATTCTAAAAGTCTTAATAATTAAACAAAAACTAGTGATAGCCCTATCGTATACCAATTTCCCAAGGGGCAATATGACTGTTCATTTCATATTTTCCGTTGAACGACTCGACCCGCGACATCCTGTATATACAATATACGCCGCCTTTTAAGGTAGCCACGTGTACTCGATATTCCGGTCCATATAAGTAACCGTCGCACCTCGAGGACGTCTCGTCAATGTGCTCGTTCTATAAGGATAGAATTCGCGAACGGATAGCACGTAATCGACGTGAGGCATATATTACGTCGACACCTTACGCTGCATCTACACATCAGCGCACGTTTTGCACCTGAACAACAAACTTCTCGGACGCTTCGTATTTCTCGTTCTAAACGTTATTAATTCAAATATTATCATATTATGTATATAATTTACAACAACAAAATCATCACTATCGCGGTATAATATGTTTAATAAGTAAGTAAAGTAAATATTCGGAAGTGGTACTCACGCTAAAAAACGGGCGATCAAATAAACAAGTCCAACCAAACAAAACCAAATAAACAAACCCAAACAAAGACAAAAAATTGGCTCTACCCTGAAAGGAGTTACACTCCCGAATCTTTACCGTAAATAATATTTATTTAATACGTTTAATTAATAAATATGAGAATTTTATTAAGTATACGATACACTTAATAATTCATGTCATACGAATGGCTAATTTTCGAATTTTTTGATAGAAGTATAAATAGGATTTTAAGTTTGTTCGGGTTTAGTAGCAAAAGTTTGTTTGCAACTTTATAATTTGGGTATGTTTGGGTTTGTTTGCAAAACTTCGATTGCAACTATATAATTTGGGTTTGTTTGCGTTTGTTTGCAAAACTTTGTTTGCAACTATATAATTTTGGTTTGTTTGGGTTTGTTTGCAACTATACAATTTGGGTTTGTTTGCGAAAGTTTGTTTGCAACTATATAATTTGGATCTGTTTGGGTTTGATAGCAAAAGTTTGATTGCAACTATATAATTTGGGTTTGTTTGCAAAAGTTTGTTTGCAACTATATAATTTGGGTTTATTAGGGTTTGTTTGCAACTATACAATTTGGGTTTGTTTGCGAAAGTTTGTTTGCAACTATATCATTTGGATCGGTTTGGGTTTGATAGCAGAAGTTTGTTTGCAACTATACAATTTGGGTTTGTTTGCGAAAGTTTGTTTGCAACTATATAATTTGAATCTGTTTGGGTTTGTTTGTAACTATATAATTAAAAAGAAAGAGATTCATTAAACTTCAAGCTCACTCATTGTGCCCCGTCAATTTTCCCTCTCGAGTTCTGCGAAGCGTGATAATTCATGAATTCCATTAGAGACCAATTCTGTCCCATAATTTTGCCGATTTTTATATACAAGATAACTACTTGGCACGCGATATTCGCCTAGCCAATGTAACGAAAAACAATGCGCTGTGTGCGAGCGCACCGATTTAATTCCTACCTTTAATTGCGCTGGAACGTCATTAAGGATCGAAGCCCGATAAATTCAGTCGGTAAGCAATGGTCGGTGCTTGTAAAGGGAATATTGCCCGTATAATAATTTTCGTACCCCGGGAACATCGTTTCGTATATCCCTTAATGTATGTGTTCGGTTATCGTTGCTTTCTCGCAAACGCCTGCGCGCGTAAGCCAGCCGGCGCTGCGAAGTAACAGAGAAGGAGAAACGTGAAGAAAGGAGAGGAGATGAAGAGAGAAAGAGCTTCGTGTTTAATGAAATTAGTCGCAATAAATTTTCGCGATACTACGAAACGTCGGTTGGGCTGCATCTTCGCATATGGGTTTGTCATATACAGGGTGGCCCATGCAAAACGTTCTAAAGAAAAATTTGGATACCTCGTATCGATGATCAATCTTTTTCGAATTTAATTTCGAAACAAAATATTTAATTTTGTTTACTATTTATTGAAATAATAATTATTTACTACTTATTACTAATATAATTGATAAATAAATAATTATTTAATTATTCATTATTATGTAATTTTTGACAAAAAGAAAATCATTTCTCATATTTATAATTTATTTTTCTCTATTTTATATGTACTCTTGTCTACGAAGTTTTTTTTTCAAATCAAATAATCGTCAGTGGCTTTTTTCAATTGCTTGTATTTTGGTTCAAATGATCAAAGCCTATAGTTATTTGTTAAATATTTGGTTTAGCTGAAGTTATTTCTCGAACATTTATTCAAAACTTGCTCAGATTTGTTGGTGAAAAAATTGATCAAAGCCTGCTGAAAGTTATTTATTAAGAACTATCGAAGTTTCATTTTTTTCAGAAATATAACGAAATTAACTGGTTTTGTAATAATGATGGGAAATGTTAACAAATTAACCGATTTTGGGAATTCCCAAAAATTCTATTGGGCCCATTCTTGTGACCTGAAAATCAAGATTTATCCTGAATTTCAGACATTCGATTCGCGCTTCTCAGAAGCTGACGAAACAGAAGCATCGGGGCATTGATTTTTATTCGAGCTCGCTCGCGCCACTTCCTCTAAAACGAGGACAAAGGATCTTCGATCTATCGGGCGATCGAAGTCTCAATGGTTGAAAAAAAAAATATCGAAAGTGGAAGTAGCAGAGAAAAAGCAGAGTGTCATTTTATAGTCTTGTCGCGTCATTATTTTATCGGGAAATTATTTCACCCGTTTGATTCTTCAGATGCCTCTTTTTTGGATTAAAAAAAAATGTTTTTTTTTCAACGGGAGTCCGCGGTACGTCGATTACATCTTTCAAAGCTCCAAAGTATGCGTACGTCAGATTAGTATCTATCGCCACCAAAAGAGACGAAATCTTGAGAAAAAAGAAAGAAAATAGTAACAATAAAAAAAAGCATGATTTGTGTCGTGGCTAATGCGTCCCAATCGTAAATAACGCTAAGAAAAAAAAAGAACGATAATGAAATTTGAAACGTGTTGATTAGCATAAATTTGATACTTTGAGAAACGCCATAGGGTTCCATCGTCGTTAATAACACATACATGGATTTGATCACACGGATACACCCATATATATCGTGACCACCATCATATTTATATAGTCTTGTTCAAAAGTATTAGCCACCCTGTGAATTTTCTATTCGGGCAAAAAATGCAATATCTCAGCAAACAAAAATCATACACCGATTCACCAAGCGGAAATTAAAACCAAATAAAGTCACCTACATTTTTCTTCTTAATTTTGTTTTTTCGATTTTTTGTGTACTTTCGGTACAGTATTTTGAAAAAGCAATTATTTCAAGATTTTCTTTGCACTTTGAAAAATGCCCGCCGCATTTTGAAAAATATTAATCTCTCCGTTTACTGAAAAGACCATTGAAGACGTCGACAACAGCTAAAGCTTTGTTTATAAACAAAAATTGTAATTCTTTTCGCTTATCAGGTTTGTCCTGACGAAAGTAGATTTTTACGTCACGATGTTAGTTCGTCGGATACATCGGCGGAAAAAAATTAAAAATGACAAAAAAAAAAAAAAATGAAACTAAAGGTACCGATGTCCACATCGAAGAACTTATCACTAAATCCCTAGATTACCATTTCGCAAAGTTCCGCAGGCGATTTTTCGAGCTAGAAAAATAATTAAAAAACGCTGTTTGCAAAATGGCGTACCGGCTGCAAAAAAAATCGCAAAAATATAAATAAAGAAGGAAAATGAAGCTGAGGTATTCCGCTTTGAAATTCCACCCGGTAAATTGGTGAATAGCTATTCTTCCCCGAGATGTTCAATTTTACGTCCGGATAGAAAACTCACAGGGCGGCTAGTACTTTTGAAAAAGTCAGTATATACACATATATATATATATGATGATCACGAATTTCTGATATACGACGATACTTCCGCGTCAAGCCAGAGCCAAGATAGTCTCCGCTCCACACGCGTGTTCGCCGAGGCTCACGAACGAGAAGAATAATGACAAAACGGTTAACACAAACGCGGAGCCGTGAAACGTGCGAGGACGTGGATTTTGATAGCGCTCTTGCTCCGCGGGAGGCTGACGAGATCTTTCCGAGATAAGGCGGGTGTCTGTCGCGAGAAATTACTGCAATATAATGTCTCCGGGTATTTACTGTTTTTACGTGTATAGAGAGATAGGGAGATGTGTAAACGCAAATACAGGCGGGGAGTCGAGAGTGCTCGTTTCGAGCTGCAAAATTGAAGTACATCATGAATGGCAGATCTTTGATAATTTCTTTCCATTCAACGCTTAAACGGTCTCGGATCTTTCCTCATGCTGAATAAACACCCCGAAATTCGTTACTTCGAACCCACAAGAAAGTACAAGCGCTGATATTTATACCACTCCTTTTATCGCTTTCGTTCACCTTTTTATTCCTCACTCTTCGCGTATACGAGTATTATGCCGGAGGATGCATCATCCAACAGATACACTCGAGGAATCCGCGCGCCAATTTTATTACTCACCACGGGCCTTCGAAATAGCTATATACTCGTTACGATCCGATTCACGGATAACACACGAGGGTATACAGGGTGGCCGGGATATTGACGGTGACAAAATCGCGAATCAACGACGTTCATGCAAGGTGACCTGCGATTCGACCTTTTCGTTGAACGGGGTCATTCCAGAGGCCGGTCCCATCAAATCAAGCCCCATCATCTAGGGGTCAAAATTTACTAGTTTCAGAGCTATGTTGACTTTACGATTTTTCAAAATTGTCGAGCTTGTCAATGAATAATTTTAAAAAATACGTCTTACTTTGAATATTCGGTTGGTACTCTCGTGAAAGCTCGTGATAAATTAAAAAATAATAACATTTTATAAAATATCGTCAAAAATGAAAAATCTGTTTTTCGAGCTGTTACTGTCGTGGTGAATTCGCGTTCGGACAAAGAAGACTTCGATAAGACTAGATAAAAGGAGCAACAGTTTTTTTTTCGTTTCTGAAATAGTTTTAAGGGTCTATCCAATAAAACATTTTTAGATGGCTACGAATATCATCGAATTTTCGTTGAAAACACTGCACACAGCAAAAAGAATTTTGTTTTTAGAAGATTTTTACGATTTTTGCATGGAAATTTTGGGTTTTGGGGGAAATGAATGGTAGATTCGTCCTGAAGAGATAAAATTACATCGGAGTGGACGAATAAGAAAAAAACTTAAAAATCCAAATTTTTTTTGAGTTTTGGGGTGAGAAAATGTTTTCACTAAATAATCGGTTACTTCTTTTCCTTCAGGATTTTGCGCTTAGCAGTGTGCTCAATCTCTTCGTTATGTTTTTCTCTCCGAAATGCTCTTTGAATGATCAAGTTCCGTTGATTTTTCGATTTTTGGTAGAATTTCAAAGTTGGACCATCGCTTTTTGCAAGTTTTTCCATACATACCCCTTTGCCTCTATTTTTGTGATTTTTCAAGTGGACATTTCGGGAAAACAAAAAGACATATCGATAGGAATCCAACGCCATTATTTAAGTCAGGCAAAAACCTTTTCCAAACCCATCCATTGAATCTCCATAGCATATAAAAAGCTCACTCTACGCCCTTCTGAAGTTCCGTGATTTTTGAGATTTCAGAAAAGTGGCCGGGGAAGTCGAAAAAATTATTTTTCCATATTTACACTCTTAAATGGGTCTATTTAATCAGAAATTTTCCGCTGATTACGAATATGCCCGAGTTTTTGTCGAAAGTACAAAATTAGACTGGGAAAATGTAAAAGACGTTTCTAGAATATTTTTTTTACATTTTTCTCTTGAAATTGAGAGTTCATGGCGAATTAAATGGTGGACTTGTCTTCAAGTTATAAAAATACATCGACAGAGACCCGCGATATGACAATAAAAGTCCAAATATAATAATTGTTTACGAGCGGGTGTGTCCGCATGATAGGGGCACCACTCCAGCAAGCACTAGCGCACGTGTGTATCGCTGATCGACGTAAGCCCGCTGAACGGGCGCCCCTCATTGGATGCCTTTAAAAATTAATAATAATTCAGGGGTTGATCCGGGAACCATACATGCTTATATCAAGTGACTCAGAATTTCACCCCCAACGCCCCATTTCACGGATGACATTCCATCGTGGGACACCCTGTATATATTTATATAATTCAGCAATGTGACGATGTTCAATTTTTCGCGTATCCAATGTGATTTATTGTTCAAATTTTTTCTCCCCTTCGTATATCACTTCCGTTTCGTTATTTTTCCTGAAGAACGAACGGACAAGCAAAGAATACAAAAAAAGTGTCACCCTGAAAAAATTCTCGGCACAGTTGTGTTTTTTACGATTTTCCATTCGCCCAATGAACATTTTCTGTTAGAATCGAGCAAGAGATTTGTTACTCGGCGACATGAGAAAAAAAAAAGGACGAAGACGTCTCGTCGTTTTTTTCAACGCTGGAGGGGTAAAAAAAAGACGCTGCGTGCTCCAGAGCTCTGACGGCGTATTATTATGTTTACTCTCCGAAGATAATATCCGGCGTCGTATTTTCTCCCGTCTTTTCCGGCACTTTTACTCTTTTTACGAAAACAAACGTCGCGTTTTTTCTTTCGTTGTTGAATTGCAAAAAAAAATAAAAATAAAAAAAACGGAGAAAAACTACGACTCTTAATCATAAACGTTTACGAACGTTTTTTCGTCAGTCGCGTTTTTTTTTGTCGAGCTCCAAAAAATACGTCGAAGAGACGCACGTTTTTTCGATCGTAAAAATGCATTTTGAAAGCGCCAAAAAAAAGTGGCAAAAAATTCTCGAACCCTTTGGCGATCCCAAAATCCAAAAAAAAATTTGTTGCGCCTATTTTTTTGCTTTCATTTTTTTCGGAGCACACTTTCCGTGCGTTCGAAAAAAATCAGGGTTTGGAGAAAAAATTCTCGAGTATCAATACGTACTTTTTTACGTGAGCAAAAAAATCGACCCATCTAATTGGCCGTTATTAGCCACGGAGAAAAAAGGCTCAGTGACCGTTCGAACGAGTCGCACCTCTTCGATGTTCAAGGTACGTCCGGAGTTCGGGACGATTCTTCATGCTGCGTGGAAAGGGTTGTCAAAAGCCTACGAGCTTTTCATAACCCTTTCCCTTCGTCGTATCCCCCACCCCGCCCCCTCCCCTCATTGGACCCTCCCAAGTTTTCCTCATTGTTCGTGTACACAATGTCGTCTCGTTTACAATTTTACCCCTTCATTGTGTAAACACCCGTTTGTGCCCTCAACGATTGACGGTATCATCGTTACCGGTGCTGAAAAGACGAGCCGATAATTCGCACCCTTAAACATCGTGATATCGTCTTCTCAAAAGTGCCGTTGAACTGGAGCGCCCTTCGAGAACTTTCAACCTGAAATCTGATTATCTACTACAATCTTGAGTCGTCATTTGATACCCACGTACGATTATAACATTATATCAAATTTCATGCGACTCGAGAAAACGATTTTTGGAAAAGTCAACGTTTAAAACGTCGAATTTGAGGTAATAATACGTTTGATCCAGGTTCAAGTTCTTTAATTCATTGCGAACGAGAACAAAGTTATTTTATATTAATAATAAACAAAATCAATATTACTCAAGTTACTTGTGGTTGATTAAGAACGTAGATAAAAAACAAATCTGTTTGGCTTCTTTGAAGTTGATGCACAAATTAATTCTGATGAATGAAATGTTTTTGTAAAAATGGGTCTTGTGTAATTTAAATTTTGTAAATTACATCAATTGAATGGTTTTTCGAAAATTTTAATGTACAAATATGGCGATAACTTCGTTCAATATCGTTTGAGTAATATTTGTAAAGAATTTCGTTTACCTAATTTGTGATTGCAAATTTAAATCAAATCTGAATACATTTTCATTTAATTCAATTTAAAATCCATCGAATTAATTCGTTTTGAATTAATTGAAACAACGTTAAAATCAAATTTCATAAAAGATCGTCGGATTGACATCGTTTAATTACAACATTATACAAAAATTTATTTAATTTAGCGAATCGTCATAATCAAAGCATTTCTTTAATTAAATGGTCTCGCCAATTCCTCCAATCCGAATGATCTTTTTCCAATATTTTCTCATCGGCCCAAACGTAAATCTAGAATCATCTTTTTTCCAATTGTATACCAACAGAAAAATATCGATTCCCCCGAGCTTGTCGATCCGATAATTCCATCCACCTTGTCTTCCCATTTCCAAATTCGCACTTCTCCCCTCCCTTGTAACTGGTTGGTTACCCTGAATGGGTTAATCCTCGCATTATTATTCTCAACTCTACGGGCTCCAAATGAAAGGGTTAAACCTGCCAAAGTGATAGTTATAGCCTAAAGTGCAGATTACGAGAAAAGGGTTGAGAGGCCACGTGACCACGGTCACTGGTCGGAATAATAATGTGCAATAATCGAGGCAATACATTAAAAGTTACGTTTCTCGAAAGACAACTGTAATGCCGATTGGGTGCCATCTTTTTTTCAACTTTTCACCTCCCCCCCCCCTCCGTCCGCTTCCTCCTTCCACCGCACCCTAACTTCCACCATCCCCTATCGACTATTCCACACTTTGAAAATTGTCATCCTACGTGTGTCACCGATTTCCTGACGTCACTCTCGCAACTTGACACGCCGATTAAATATCCTTGAGTTTTTATATTTTCGTTTAGTGCTAACGTTATCCCGGTGTAACGGTTCACTTTGATACTGGAATATATAGTAAATGGACGAATGCCAAGAGTGACTGCAAATTCACGAATATTCGAAGGGAAAAGCTGTGTCGAGCGTGCACATACACATGTTCATAGAAATGTATATAATACGCATTATATAGATATATAATCATGTATATTATATATTTATGTAATATACATACAATAATATATGTATATATATATATAATTGAAAGTATATTATATAGATGTATAATATACATTTATATCTATAAGTTATACAGCCTACACGTGGTAGAGTTGACTCGGCAACAGTTGAAACGTGGCGAGACTATATCTTGCGAGCAAAATTTTGCAAACTCTCACCGAATAACGGGGTTTTAGCGAGGGTTAACTGCCTGCGAAAACTGGCAAGGTTCACCTCTTCAATTAGGGTTAAATCATAAAACTCGGTGGTGGCTCGTCCTTGGTGAATTCTTAAGCCTTTGCAAAGAGGTAATCGGGGGAGGGGAAGAGGCAGGAGGGGAAGATATATGTGCGCGCGCTTATACACGAGTTACCGAAGTATATGCAAATGGCGGGGTTGTAAATTTGATGGATTAGGGTGTGGGTACACTTCGAATGTCTCTTGTCCTTTCTTCCTGCGGTGTGTTCGCGTTCGCTCAACCGGACCGAATCACCGAGAGCGATATCCGTGCAAACCTCGATATTTTCAAATTGGCTCACCCTCCTGTCGTTTCTGTATTCTCGATGTCGCGAAGTTTCTAGTTTTCTTTCGTTTGACACTAGACGTTTTGGATATGACGGTGGGGGTTTTTTTTTGGCTACGTGGTCTGGGGAAATTGTGATTTTTTTGGCTACTGATTTTGTATTTTTTCTAGATTATTGCGATTTTTGTATTTTTGGTGGATTATTTTGATTTTTGTATTTTTGGTGGATTATTTTGATTTTTGTATTTTTGATGGATTATTTTGATTTTTGTATTTTTGATAGATTATTTTGATTTTTGTATTTTTGATGGATTATTTTGATTTTTGTATTTTTGATGGATTATTTTAATTTTTTGTATTTTTCTAAATTATTGTTTGAATTCAGTAAACAAACATAGCAAATAGTCTCGGTTCATAATATATCAGACTTGAAGGAAAATCCATTATTTTAAATAATTGATTTGATGGTTGAATGGATAAAAATATTCAGCAGAAATTTCACTTAAATCGAAGATCCATTTGAAAATAATAAATAAATTCAATTAAATATATCTTTATATACATTTCCAGAAAAATTTAATTAAATATATAAAAATAGGCCCAAATAAATCTTCAAGTATACTAGAATTTGTCTAAAGGAATCTTTAATATTTATTACATCTAAGTATAAAGATTTTTCATAAAATTTATTTTTGCATATTTCAAAATCTTCTTTTATATTTAATTATATTCTCTTGAAAGTTGACGTTTCAATGTTTAATATTTTTCACTCAGTATAAAGATAATTGAATACAAATTTTTTTTTATATTTAAAAATCTTTCTTATCCGCGTTTATGCTTGATAAGATATTATCATGCGTTTGTTTGGGTTTGTATCGATAAAATAACATTTTTTTCAGAATTATAGCACTTCCAATATGACGATTTATTTTTAGTTAAAAAAATTTTTTACCGGAAATATAAACTCAACAAGAAAGTACTTGTTGGTGTGCCAACAAGAAAGGTTAATCAACAAGAAAGTACTTTTGGTGTGCCGCATTTGGTGGATCCGAAAAAATCATTTTTCCTGGAGTATTCAAGGTTTTTTTCCGGTAGATTGATTGTTTGGGTTACGACCGAGTAGACACATTAGCGTTCCATCGGTCTCCATCATATCGACGAAAAAAACCGAGATCAAGCTGGGACGACCCATTGACGAGACATCAGTAAGAAAGATATAGGTATAGGTAGCCCTTACGAGGATTGACCTTCGGAGGATCTCGTAAAAAGGCTTGGTCACCATAAAAACCGCTATTTTGGCTCGTGAGCGAAAAACGGGAAGAAACGTTTGTTCGTTAAGGGGTACGTTGGAAAAGATGGCGACGTACAGAATTCTAGGTGTAACTAGGTAATAAAATGGAGTATTGGCAAAACCGCAAAAATTTTTGCGACTGACAGCGCATATCCCTACATTCCGTTTTTTTTACCTGGCCAGAAAGGGGGAAATTCTTAAGGGGTTGGAAGTGGTATTTTTTCGGTGGGGCTTCGGTCGAGAGTAGTTAAGTCGTAAAAAAACGAAAGGTACAACTGGAAGGGTCAAGTTAGCAAGGGTTGTAAAAGGGTGGACGTAGCTGAGATTCTGCAAGCGACGGTTCAAACGACGAGACTCGTGAAGAAGAAAAATCCTTCCATAAAGCTTCCCAAAAAATTCTCCAAGGAAACTCATAAACCCTTGCTCGTAGCGAGAATTTTCATTTTTTTTTTTTCTTTTACGAACTTTTCATTTTTCTCGAACTCTTCCTTTTTCCTCGTTCCCTTTCAACAGTTTTTTTTTTAGCGACGCAGTAAAAAGAGTTGTAAAGGTCGTGACGAACTTTCGCCAAAAAAATAAACGCGCTTTCACTTTTTTCCATCAACCTCCCCCTCCTCTCTATTTATTTTCTTTTTTTTTACGAACACGCGAGTCTTGAGCGAAAAGCCATAGGAAAGAATAGAGTTGCAAGGGTTGTTAAGGGGTTGCGAGTACACAACCCCTTGCTTTTGGTCAGGAGGCTTGGTGCGGTGTGCCCACACTGAAAAGGATTGGAGGTTTGAAGCACTACTCTCCTCCGGCCACTTTCGACCAGCCACCAGTCTGTAAACCCTTTTATTGGTGATCAGCGAGAAAGCTTTCAGCTCAACCCGCTCACAGATTTACCCTTTTTATGCCACGCCGTATTTTTTTAAAGGGTTCTCAGTGACGGAGAGTCAATCTCGTCACAAAGAACCGCTCATTATGAGACTTGCCACGCGAACGAACTGACCCCTTCTGGCACGCGAATTTTTTTTTTCCTCTCCGCAACCAAAAATCTTTTCTCCGGTGTCGTAAATTTTTTCGTGTTTTTTCAAAATCGATTAATTCTACGATTAATCAATCGCATGATTTGTAAACCAATCCGAGTAATTGAAATATCTATTCAGACTCATCAACGATTGCGATAAAAATGTATTCGTCATACGTTACATTCCAGATAATACAAATGAGCAATTTTTAGATACTCGAGAATTGCAACGACCGGAAATCAATGAAATTTCATAATTAGCGGCGATTACTTTGCCATGAAAATTAATGCTCGGTAATTTTTTAATCTAATCCAATATTAGTTAAATTAAACAAAGTTGTTTCCACAATTAATTATTGATATTTTCTAAATAACTTTTCATTAAAGTAATTTTGAAAATTCCGATTTCACCGGATTAATCTTTATGGAAATTTTAATAAATCAGAATCCGTTTGTACTTCAATTTCCATCAAACAGAACATGTTTTTCTTCTAATTAAATTCTTCATTAATCAGTGTTAATGTAAATGATATTGATTTTCGACACGAAAAATTGTTCAGCGAGGAGTAAACATTTTTTTTCAATGCACATCCAACCAGCTCAGTTCCCTCCATCCCTCTCCCTCTCCCTCTCTCTTTCTCTCGGTTCATTTTTATTTCATCGGCGCACGGAATCCGCAGACGTATCGCGTTGCCGTCTCACGTCCGAGCGAGTTACTTACACATCCGTACTTTCGGTGCTCGATCAAGCAAATTTTCATTCCCTTTCGCGGTGGATCTCGCGTCATCAATTTGCACTTCGTTTCATATCGGGTTGCCTTGGAGGCAAAAAAAAGAGCAAAATATACCTCCACCCCTCCCCTTGTTTTCCTGTATTATAAAACTATTTCAAGTTATCATCTAAGCCTTCATTATCCGTCCTTATCTAATTAGAAGTTCTATTACTTACAAATAATTTCATTTTTCCGTATTACGCATTCTTTGTACATTACTAAAAAAACCTCAGTTGTAATTGTGCCTGAATTGGGTCCTGATTTGTTTGATTTGTGATCCTAATCTGAGTTTAAGTTGTTCGGGTTTGTATGGGTTTGTTTGACGTCTTTGGGTTTGTTTGGGTTTGTTTAGGTTTCTATGAGTTTGTTTGGGGTTTTTGGGTTTGTTTGGGATTTTTGGGTTTGTTTAGGTTTCCATGGGTTTGTTTGGGGTTTTCGGGTTTGTTTAGCTTTCTATGGGTTTGTTTGGGGTTGTTGAGTTTGTTTGCGGTTTTTGGGTTTTTTTGGGTTTGTATGAATTTGTATGGGTTTGTACGGGTTTCTTTGCATTTGATTGAAAGTCTTCCCAGGGTTGACTTTAAACCAAACCCAAACAAACCGAAACACATCGCATCAATCTTATCCTCTTATCCTTCGTTGGAGACCTTTAACAAGATACCTCGTGAAAAAGTAAGAACGGTAAAGGAGATGAAAATAAGGAGAAGAAAAGAAACATTGACGCTAACGTTTCGCTAAATGGCGACGAACTCACGCCGCGAGAATTCCTCGCAGAATGTGGATGTACGGCTGTCAGTAATTCACGCCCACGCGTATATAATAGTCGGTAAGATGCGCGCTGCGTTCAGGCTGGCTCATCTGGCGGCTCCGTAATCGCCTCGGGTTTTTACACCTTGCCCATAAGGCAATACGTTTCTTCACATATCTCTCCCCCCTCCCCCTTTCTCTCTCTCTCTTTCTCGCTTTTCTCGTGAGATACGGGATGCCCCCCCGCTGGGAGAGAATTTCTCGTGCCTAATCGCGTCGATAGCGGTCGACTCGCGGACACACCATGGGAATCCTTCGAAACACGCGGGTCCACGGGATACACGATACGGCATGTTCTTCATGCGCGTGCGCCTAGCTTCCCCAACCTCCTTTTCTTATACGAGTTTTCGACCATGGAAAAAATTATTTTGAAGACTTTCTTTAGAAGTGTCCCCAAAATAGCCAGATGTTCCGATAATAAACATTGGTAAGTTTCGAGGGTTCTCGTAATGTTCCTTTCCCGACGTATGTTGGAGTACATAGAAGATCGAGCAGTGAGCTCACCCACGCACTCCTAATCGGTGTGCGCCATCAGCGACGATCTAGCGTCCTCTTGTTCTCTCATAAACCGATGCGGTCAATTAAACAACTTTGTTCCCCGCTGAGAATGATGTTTTTTTTCCTGCATAGGCATTTTCTGAAATATGAATTGTGCTGTCTATTCATGGGGCGTTAATGGAGAATATAGTTATGTGTAATGTACGTCACGTTAGGGCTGCGAAATGTTTTCGTTGGCACTCGAGGGGACGCCTAAAATTTGTTTGGGTCTGTTTATTTGTTTATTTAACCCAAAAAAGCTTAGCCTCATCAATTGCTTCATTGATACTCAATTAAATAAATTAATAAATTTGATTATAGAGCCTTCATAAAATTACAGACTTATTAAAAAATTCTTATTGATAATGACTTTTTCCAGAGTTTGCGACAGTTTTGTTACATTTGCATTGCAACTGTTAAAGCCGGCAGAAAAAAGTAGCTAATTTTCGTTCAGCAACTACTTTGTTAAATTCACAGGTTTATAAGTACTGACTTATGTAGTTTAAAAAATCTAAAATAATTTGTGTATTATTATTACGTCAAGAGTTAAAATTCCAAATTTTCTTTTTCAATACCTATCCAGTAAATTTATTTATTAATTTCATCCACTCATTAATTAATTAATATATTAAGTAAGTTCATTCATTAGTAAATTAATTAATTAATATAATTAATTCTTTAATTCATTAAATCCATTAATTCTTTAATTAATTAATTAATTGATTGATTTCGAATGATGATTTTAAAAAATGGGAGGCGTGTCAATACTTCGACCCCTGAGCTCATGGAATCGTTTAGTTGATTTCTTCAATTATTAAAGGCGCTTGATACCACGAGATTGCAATAGAATTTTGACGCGATGACGCAAGCGACTAGACAAGGTAAAAGGTAGGAAATTCAACGTTTAACGCGAACGCTCGGCTTTTGAAGAATATTGGAGAGCAAAAAATGGCGGCTTTACTTTTTTCAAACGTAGTTTCTCCTCAACTCCAGTACAGAGGATAATTGCCACGACTCGTTGCAGTAAACGTTCCCTCTGGTGATCACCTGATGGCAATGCAATTTGGAAAAAAACCGTACGGGATCACGAAAGCTGGCATTTACATCGAATCTTATCTTGGGTGTAATTGCGACCGGATCGTACCCCGCAGGCTTTCCGTTTTTGATATAACAGAGTTGTTACGATACTAATAGAGTCGCAGACCCTGCACTAACGTAGAATCGCTCCGGGCAACCAACTTTTCCCCACGGACCAATCTCTCTATCCATACTCGGGAGCGACGCAAACGTATATCTGTTTAAGAGCAAATCCGCTACGCCGAACTCCGCTTTCAACGAAAACAAAATTCTCGAAACGGAGAAAAATTTAAACGTCGAAAAATTTCATTTTTACTCGGAAGAATTACCACTCTCTAGCGTAATGGTAAAATTTCATTTATCGATTTTAGCTTTTTTTCATCATTATTTCGATTTTATTTCATTTTAATTTTTTTGATTCTTTTTTCATTTTAATTTCTTTAATCTTTTTCATTTCAATTTCTTTGATCTTTTTCATTTCAATTTCTTTAATTTTTTTCATTTTAATTTCTTTGGTTTTTTTTCATAAAAAATGTATTTTAAAACAGAACCTCGCGTGCGGTTTTGTTTTAAAATTAGCCATGACAGGACCAAATAGGAATTTGAAAAACAATGGCGCTTTTCTTTTTAATGTTTTTTCGAATTATGGATACACATTATTTTTATGCTTTTGCAAGATATTTGCAAAATGCTTGTAAATTCATTTGGATTTTTAATGGTACTGAAAGTGTACAGGGCTGGGAGAAGTTTAATTAAATGGTTTTGATAACATTTTAAAACATTTTTTTTGAAAGTTCATTTAATTGATCGCATTGAATTTTTTTTCATAATCAACGAATAACATGAATATATGGAAACTTGAGAAAAATGAAAGCATTTGGTTTATTCATTGTTGATTATCTCTTTTTGATATTGGGATTGATTTTGGCGACTTTACGCCTTAATTAATCCGTGAATCAAATTTTTTCATTACTTACGTGTCATTTCAAAATTTGTCAGCCTGCTTGATTCGTCTTGACGATTTTATTAATGACATAATAAATTAAGTATGTACTGTAAGACGTATTATAATTAAGTTCAATCTTGAAATTAAATATAAATTAAATGACGTATGACAACTAAGGGCAAATTTTAAATGAAATTTTAAGTAAATGGCGTATGAGAATTACGTGCAATTTGAAAATTAAGTTTAAATTAAATGACGTATTATAATCGAGTACAATTTGTGAATAAAATTAAAATTAACTAACGTATGATATTTGATCGTAATTTGAAAGTTAAATTTGAATTAAATGACGTATGACAATTAAGTGCAATTTTCAAATTAAATTTAAATTACCTCACGTATGATAATTAAAAGACATTTTTTAATTAAATATCAAATAAATGACGTATGATTAATAAGTGCAACGTTTTAATTAAATTAGAATTCAATTACGTATTATAATTATGCGACTACGAAAATTTGAAGAAAGAGAATCGAGTTATTGAAAATGTGGATGGCGCGTCAGAAAAGCTAAATGTTTTGATGTCTGCAGTGGTCACACGCATTTCGATGCTTCCCTCCACCCTCCCCCTTCGCTGCACGCCTATAATAAAAGTAATTCGTACGACCTGCTATAAAACGAGACAGCGAACAATAAAGTGTTTACAAAATTAATTTTACTACACGGAATACGAGCGGGCCGCTCTCGTGGCACGAGAGAGGGTGACACTCGTTTTTCGGAGCGAGAGAGGGAGAAGATCGAGGGGTTTTCTCACCCTGAAGGGAGGCTATGCCCCTCAGGTAGAAAAAGAAAGTTTCTGCTTATATTCCCGTCCATATTCGTGGAAATTGTGGGATCGCGTACATTGTGGATATTACGGACGCGTGATATTATTACATGACGATTTTGTCAATTGAATTCCTTAAGGGTGCTCTCCCCTATTTTTCTCGTGAACGATAGTGGCGACGATTCTACATTACCATTTGTTTATTGCATTCCCCCATCATTCGGTCATCTATTCGTACCATTTTTATCGAATTTGTCATTTATTCGCGATAAAATGGATAACAATTATTAATATGTATAAAAATATTTTTATTTCATATTTGTCCAATTTTTTCTTCATTTCATCGATAGTTCGTTAAAAATCGTGAAATAATAAATAGGTATATACACGTATTTCCATTTCCGTAATTGCCAAACAAACCCAAACAAACTCAATTACCTTAGTAATTGCAAAACAAACTCAAACTCTCGTGATAGTCTCTACTGTATGTGTTTTTTTCCTACTGATGACGTTTCAATCCTATTTCGCGTGCGCAGCATCACCAAGAAAGATCTCGAAGAAAAAAATAGAAATTCATCGTTTGATATAGCCGTTTATGTAAAAGATTTTTCTCCATATCTTCAAACAATTGAATTTCTCTATTTTCACTCAACGAGAAAAAATATTTTTGACCAACCGTCATTTGCTTCTACATTAGATAAATGATTCTTTGTGTTTATTCATGATTATTTTTATTCTTTACCGTTCTTTGTCGTTTTTTATTATTCATATTTATTAGCCTTCACTATCCTTGTTCCTTATCTCCATACTTGAATCTTCAACAGTAAATGAATTTTCTGTCATTAAATAAATACAAATATCACGTTTTCTAGTACACTTACAGTGGATCGTAGCTGGAGTGAAAAGTGTTTCGACCTTATGGAAGAGTTAGCACGTGTGAATAATAATTTTGAACCTGCAATGGCAAACAATGTATTTTTGACAGTCTATGAAAATATCCTGTTCCTGTCTCCTTTGCTTTGAGTTTGTTTGGATTTTATTTTTATAAGTCTCTTTATAAGTCTCTTTCTTGGCCCCTGATACCTTTCGAGGAACAAGATAGACAAAATATTAATTAAAAACATCACGATTCCGTTGTACTATTTTTCAAAAATAAAAGAAACCGTCCGATCTCTTCGATAATCTTCGATCGTGTTCACTGACTCAGGCGTCTCGTACCTAGCCTCTGACAAGATTCTTTTCTCGATTGAGAAATGCGTTTTACCCACAACGAGGATGATGATGATGATGAAGATGATGACACTGACATTCCAAACTGATTCATTTACCCCCCTTGCCCTTTCGCCCCTTCCTCACCGTAAACTCGCATTCTCGCTGCAAGAGTGTAGCGAACGTAAAATAGGATTCAGTAATTCAGTTTCGCTCGTTCAGGGTGGGGATTAATGCTCCGAGCGGTTTAATCCGACATTATTGATGATCCTCCCAGATTCTGCCCTCTCAAACTCACGGTATGAGTATACGAAAACTGCTTTCCTCTCTCACTCCTTCACTCTCTGGGTTCCTACCAAGAGTCCTCTTCAGGATCATCCGAGGACTCTTTGGTTCTTTTGAAGCCACAAGAATAGTTGCGAGGACTCGAAATGTCCCTTCCCCGATGGAAATATATCTCCCTTGTACCATACCGTCCATGCATGGATTCTATGCCTGAATATATCTCCCATCTCGTAAGCCCTATTCAAAACTGGCTTAGAAAGGATCCTCTACTACCGGAGTTTCGACCGGCCCAAATTAATCGAGGTATTATCGTATTAATTTTATTCAGCCTTTCCTGTCTCTTCCTGGCAGAAAGTATCGAAAAAGAGGCCAAAAATGAGAAAGGTTTAAATAGGAGAAAGGTCCTGTAAAGGGCGACGATAGAATCGTAGGAATCAGGTTGTGAACGAGAGAACCCGGATTTTTTAAATTTGAAGTTATTTTACAGTTTTTTTAGAGGTCATTTTAAAATCTGGCTTAATTATGAAATTTTGAATTAAACAGTATTAAACGAAGTAACTTCTACAATTTCTAATTACAACTTTCGAAATAATTTTTATTTAAAGTAATATTGAAAATTCCGATTAGATAAGATTAATCTTTATGACGACTTTAATTAATCAGAATACATTTGTACTTCAATTTCAATCAAGCAAAACCTATGTTTTTATTATTAAATTTTTGATTAACCAAAGTTAATTCGAATGATATTGATTTCGAACACGTAAAATTGTTCAGCCAGGGGTCAACATTTATTTTTTCAATACACACATCCAGACAGCTAAGTTTCCTCCATCCGCCCCCCCTCTCCCCGTTACATTTTGGGTGCTCAATTTTGGATAATAAGTCAAAAACGGAAAAATCGTAGATTTACACGTTTAAACAATGCTATACATGTTTCGCTTCGTAAATACCATTTTTAAGTTATTTAATAAAAAATTATAAAATAATTCCTAAATTGTAGGAATCCTTTTAAAATGCCGTGAAAATTGATTATCGCTGGAGGAAAATTAAATATTGTCAAACGAAGGGAAAACGAGAGAGGGAAAGATACGATGCTGAGTTTCGGTACAGGTGTGTTTGGGCCTGATCAAAGTCTTCCTCGGTATTCGTCCCCGTTTGAATATTGAATGGGAATGGATCGATTATGGTAACCGTCGGCATGTTTAAACCATGGGAAAAACGCGCGTGCCTGACGGCGAGTGCGAACAAGCTCCTGGGAAACATGGGAGCGTCCTGTCCAATCTAAACATCTTTTTTTTTACTCTTCACCTTTTTTTCTTACCTTTTAGACACTTTCACATAAACGTGTCCGATAATGAACAAGCGTGGGCACGCTTGTTCCGTAATCACGGATTCTCTTAGCGTATGAATATATTTATTATATATATATATATATATATATATATATATATATTAAATCCGCGCGCGCGCGAATATACGTTTATCAAAGAGATCACGATTTATCGCTCGTTCGACAAGCGATAAGTCTGTATAATTTCTATTCGAAAATACTTGCAATAAATTTGGACCGCGTGCTGAGGACCATCTGGCAATCTGGCGTTCGATCACCGTCTAGACTCCTCGATCGAAACAATTTACGTCAGAATCCTCTCAGATGTAACGAAATTTCAATCTCTCGAAGGAATGGAAATAATCAAATAATTCCTGTTTCCGGAAAAAACAAAATTAAACCCTGGAAAATTAATTTTGTAACAAGCTTGCTACAAATAATTGTTTTACTGTCGCGGAAACATAAGGATTTTTGGAAAGAGAGTAATTATGTATTTTATGGCGAGTAGATTTTTTGGGAAATTATTTATTTGTATTATCGTTTTGACATTTTTTTAAGAAAATACAAATATTTACAATAAATGTATGAATGTAAAGTAATTGTTTTTTTAATAAACATTGTTAGTTATTAAATTAATATTTTTAATTAATTGTTTTTATTAATTTTGTTAATGAATTGTTTCGATGAATTTTTAAATAAAGTGTTCTGTAATTAATTTTTTTTACAGAAACAATCGAACTTAAAATGACATTAATTAATGGATGGTAAAAGTAAGTTTGCACATCCCAAATATATTGTCTGTCATTCCAGTTTTCTTCAGATTTAACGTTGCAATAAAAAATGAAATTTCGAGGTACCAGAGATTATCAACTTTACAAATATCCGTTACGTTTTAAATAAACGAGTAGATAAAGAACGAAGAACCGTGGCAGGAACCTTTTTTTTTCAAACGCGAGACCTTTTTGAGGTTCTTTTGTGGGTCTTCGGCATAATTCCAATTATCCTCACCCGCCCGTCACCAGGGGTCTCATCTCGCGAAGGATTAATTAGCGAAAGTAGGGAGGGAAAGGGCTAAAAATAGAGAGAGAGTTCCTACCGTGAAGCTTCGAGTAAAAAAAACGAACCAAAGAAAAAAAAATATTTCCGTACAAACGACATCTCTGACGCTTTGTTAATTCTTTGGGGGTAACGTGTTGTGCCAGCATGCTCATTTTTTGCCCACAGAATCCACGTATTATCGCGCACGTTCACTTTTTTTTTTGTTACCGTGTCTCATCGTTCCTTCTCCGAGCAAGATCATCGCCGAGAAAACAGGTTTTTTCGAAATAAAAAAAATGTTAAATAAAAAAAAAAAACAAGAATTGACAAAAAAGCACAATATTAAGGGGTCTGTGACAACCGAGCCAAGAAGCGTTTCGGTTCGTTAATTTCGTGAGTCGACCGCGTTAATTGTGGGTAGCCAAGTGTCTAATAGAAATAATATGATAATTCGTCCTGAGAACGACCAAGAGTGAGAGAGACGAAGAAACCACCCAAAGAGGGTTTATTTAACGAAGAGTCACAGCCACCAACCACCCCTGGGGTCTCCGCACGTTTGTCTTCTTTTTCTTTTCTTTTTTTTTGTATCACTTCCCTACCGAAGGAGTCAATATTTGCTCGAGCACCCTTCACTCCAAGGGACCGAATCTATTCGGGATGCTAATTGTCTTGGATCAGGCAATATCGCGTACACGTGACACCGTAGACCCGAGATTAACAGTCGAATCCCTGCTGCGGTTGCACGAGTATCAACGCGCCAACATGGTGATGGGTGACAAGGGAAGGGAGAAGGGAGGAGTTTGAAAAAGATCAGAACAAAAAAAAATGTAAAATTTTTCGAGCCCTTTTTTTTCCTCCGGAAAACTCGAAGACAATGGAGCGAGATCCAACGCTGGATAGGAGATGGCTCATACGAGAACGACTTCGCTGAAACTTTGAACGACAAGACTAATCGTTTCTCAACGTCACTCCCGGGGGAGTCTCGAAAAGTTTAATCCTCTTGGCTACGATAAAGGGTGGAACGCCCTGGCAAGACAAATACTGAAGACGCAGAGTTTAATGAACGAACGCCAGGAGTTTCGAGAGTTTGATGAAAAATTTCACCACTGGCGGTTATCTGTCACTAGCTAGATGAGAATATCCATTGGGGTACGAATTTGATGATGAAGAATGGAGAGAGGAAGAACAAGTTTTCGGGAAAACTTGCTATTTGGAAAACTTGTTATTTGGAATAATAATTCAATGATACTGTATACAATTATTGACTAATTGTCGATTGAGTTTAATACTGATTCGTATACACCTGATACATTGACAGTCTTGGTGCTTGAGGTACTGCTGGAAACAAAAGTGGGAAATCATGGTATGTCAAGATTGTTAAGTACATCCTTACAAATAGCTGATTCAATGATAAATTCATGCTTAGAAAATTTTATTTTGCACTTGCAGTGATTAGACATGTCAAATTCGATGATATTGGCACGTGCTGGATTCAAGGCTTGTTAGTGACTGTCCTTAAAAAAATGTCTCAATTTTTAAATGTAGTTGATACGTTTGGGTCTTATTTTATCAAACGTTTAAGTCTTACCTTATTATTGACAATAATTATTAAATTATTAATAATAACAATTATAATTAATAATTCGTTAATATAAGTATTTATAAATAATTATGTAATTCTTGGTAATATTATAAGAATATTTTCAAACAAACCCAAACAAACGTTAGAATACCCAAACAGAACTAAACAAATTTCATGAATAAATATGGCCTCCATTATTTCTATAAAAATTCATTCCCTCACAATCCTCAAACTCACGTACGTGAACCCAGCATGGATCAGTTACTGATCCATCCCATAAGTCACACGCACACCGCTCATTTTTCAATCGGAGATTGAAAAACGAAAAAAAAAAAAAATCAACAGGCGAACTACGACCGGGATCACGCGATGATTCGCATCCTCCTCATCTCTCACCCGCATCGTATACACGATCGAAATTATTTTTATAAAATGCAATCGGTATGTTTATACTCTCCGGGCGGGTTCCTCTCGTCGTCGAGACGAGAGAGCGTAATGGAATTTGCGGAAGATTGGATGTCTGACTGGATGGCGAGGAGAGAGTCGATAGGGGTGGATATATGGACATATATAAATGTACAGGCTATTCTATACGAAATTGCACCCAATATCTTCACATTCAATTCTAAAAGTAAATCATTAAAACGTTTTTACGAATTTATTTCTCTTATCGGTTTTCAAGAACGAACACAAGTATCTTTCACAAAAAAGAAAATGAAAAATCAGGATATCAATATTTCCTGAGTTGTAAAATTAATACCAAATCAAACTCAAATTTTTTCAGGGCAAAACTCCAATCTCCGGTTGACCTCTGATTGAACTGAAATCAGCTTTCGAATTATTTTCTTTTTATATTTAAAGACCACCCTTAAAATAATTTTTTGCAACCCTTCATAGTTTTCGAGATATTTAATTTTGTACTTTCCGAGTGAGGTTCCAAACATTTTTTTACGGTTTTTTGGGTTTGTAGAGTATAGAAAAAGCATAGTAAAATAAATAACTATCAAAATTCGATACCTCGAAAATTTTCTGTAAAAAATCTCCAAAATCCAAAAAAATTCTTTTAGGGCTTCTCTCAGAATGTTAAAATCCAGATCTCTGCAAAATTCCAGATCAATCAGAGTTTCGTTGAAAGAGAGTACAGAGTCGTATCATTTTTCCAATTTCTGCAATTAGACAAATTGTTTTTGTTGGAGATTTTTGGAATTAAACAAATTTTTCAAAATCACATCTTTTCTCCAATTGCTATCAGAAAAATTGTATTCGCCGGGGATTTTTCGAATCAGACAAATTATTTTTGGGGATTTTGGCTCGTCAATTGAGAACGGCTCACAATAATATTTAGCTCGATTAATTACAAATTTAGAAAAACTGATACATCTTTCATCGAATGTCCCATACGTCAGTATTGGCCATTTCGATTTCGCGCGCGTATCATCGTGGCTCTCGAGGGCTCGACTCAATATAAAATAATCAGCTACTGTGTGCTTTTTCGATCTCTCTTTCTCATCTTTTTTGACCGTTCTTCCTCCCCTCCCCTCTCTTTTCCGCGAGTTTAGATTCAACCGTTCGTTCGGCGCTCTTTCGTGTATCACTATACGTACAATGTATCGGTGAGTCTGGAAGATTCCTTCTTCTCACTTTCATCTCCCACATCCACCGGTTTGCCTCAATTACCGCGTAAAGATTGCGTCGGGCAGGCCCTCTATCGGTCAAATTAGAATCTATTCGGCCTAATTGGATATTATAACCCACGTATTGAATTACGAGGACAATCATCCTCTCGCGCCCCGGAGAAGCATCTGAAGATCCCTCATAGCTACGTTTGTACATACAAATGCCTCCCCTCCTCCACTTCCGGCTACCCTGTAGAGTGACCGGAAATTCGACCTCTTCCTTGAAAGGAATAATTCTAGACTATCAACTGGGGGTTGAAATTTAGTAGTTACAATGGTATTATTTTTTACTTATTATTATTATTACTTATTTAAGTTTTATTATTATTATTATTATTACTTAAGTTTTATTAATTATTATTATTACTTATTTAAGTTTTATTTATTTATTATTATTGCTTATTGAAGTATTACGTTTTTTTCAATTTTTCGCACTTGTCACTAAACATAAACCCAAACAAAACTCAGTTGATAATTTGAAAGATGATTTCCAAGCGAAACTTTTCTAAACCGAAAATTCGATCTATTCCTTGTTGAATAAGTCTAGATTATCAACTGGGAGTTGAAATTTAGTAGTTACGAAGTTATCATTTTTTACTTATTATTTTTATTACTTATTTAAGTTTTACTTACTATTATTATTACTTATTCGCTTATTATTATTACTAACTTAAGTTTGACCATTTCTTCAATTTTTCCTACTTTTCATCAAAAACAAATCCAAACAAAACAAAGCTCTATTGATAATTCAAAAGCTGATTTCCAACCGAAAATTTTCCAAAACCTGACCGTAATTTCATGTGATCGAATATTGTATTCAATATTCGTTGAATTACGAGTACAGATTTTCTCAGGTATCGGGATGAAGGATTCCTTTCTCCTGTAAAACCCTGTCGAATCCAGAAGGGGGTTCTCCTCGGTTGGGGCAAGCCTGATTTACGTTCAAGATCGTTCGTGTAGATACGCGCAATTTGCGCACTGATTACGTCCCTGTGGCCTCATTATCCACCCCTCCTTTCCGTTCCATCGAACTACCCCCCTCCCCTCTCCCAATTCTTCGTCCGCGAAAGCTGTCATCTTCATCGTTAATGATACACATTGCAACCTCGCCGAAGACCGGAGGACGTAGTCCTCGTTAAACGTCGGATATACGATGTGTCCCGCTTAAAGTCATGTATTTATCGTGTCATATACGCACGCGCAGTCGCTTCCGCGTACGCACTTCCGCCCTTATATATTTCTTCATCCATGAGGGCTTCTCTTCTCTTCAAATCGTTATCCCGTTTTTTCCACGGCTCCGAGACGAGGCAGAGTGCATCGAGTGTCTACCGGAGTATATTCGCTCGTACTCTCGAGAGTCGAGGTAATAATCGATCTTCATGCCACCTGTTCACCCTTCGGCGGCCGCGTGTGCTTCTTCACCACCTACAATCAACATTACGCGTTTCGCTCGACGCTAACGAACGATTATGCAGATTACCCATCTTGACCGAGAATACGTGAACACGCGGCGGGAGGAGGGGAAGGATTTCGGGAAGGGAACGGGGTAAGGATTTCGAAAGACGGGAGTTTCGGTTTGTTTGGATTTGGATCGTGATGACCAATTCCATCAAGAATACTCTTGATGAAAAAATGTTTTCGGAATTTCCGATAGGACCGGAATGACGTTGCTGAAGACCTTTTTGAAAACGTTTCGATTACTGATTTATTCTAGATTTAGAGAAACGTGTTGAGGCTAGGGAAGCGAATGGAAATTTGAAAAAATATAGTTGTGCTGAAGTTTAGTAAAATAGAGGAACGTTGTCAGAGCTTCATTGCCATGGGAGAATCATCAACAACAAAAATATATTATTCTTAATTATTGGAAAACACTTTCTTATGATTTTTTCAGGAAATATGACGGTGTTGATGGCTAATGAAAAAAGGGTTGAGGAAGTGAGTTGAGACTAAACGTCTATTAAAATGACTCGATGTACCAAATTTCATGGTAATTTGCTATTCAAACATTGAAAACCCTAAACGAATCCAAACAAACCCAAACAAATGTTAAAAACCGTGTGCACCATTTTGAAAAGTATCGTTGTAAAAAAAGAGCAAAGTTTCACCAACACTCGTATCGTAATCATACGATTAATCTTCGATAGATCATTCCTGTAATATAAGTAATATTTTCATTTTCAATTTGACTTTTCTCAATGAGCTATTATCTTTATTTTCACAGTAGGCTAACGGTCTGTCTCTTTAAAAAGCTTTGTCTGGCCTGATAGCCAGCGCGGGTCATGAAAAGGCTTGAAAAATATTTTGCCCATAATAAATATGAACGAAAATTCGCTTCAACGGACGAGCGTCACACATCGCGTGCACATGGTTGACACACTGAAAATTTCCATTCCCGATTCATGCAATCTTCGTGTTTTAAGAGTTTTTTAACGATCGAAACGCCCGACGATCCCGGACTCTTATTATATCGCTACGGGACAGTGGAACGGTGATCGTCTTCGTCGCGGAATTCTACACGCATCGACGAAACTGAAAGTCCTCTTCCCTCCCCCCCCCCTCCCCCCCCTCCCCCCGCCTTCTATATCTGTCTTTGTCTGTCTCGCTTTTTTGTAACTTGCTCAGTGAGGCCCTTCCCTTCGGTCCATTTCATTCCACCTCGGTCTCTTCGTTCTGTCTCTCTTTCTCCTCCTCATCTCTCGATCGCATAACAGGACCTGCTCTACTGGGTGGTCGACATAAATTTTTTCCCTTCGTGAATTATGCTAATACTCGGAATTACGAAGTGTATAATTGATATTTATAACCCGCGAGAGAGCGCGCGCACGACCGCCTATGTAAGTTCGCGTATACTCATGGCCCTCCCGTTCATCTTCGATATCCCGTGGAACTCTTTTTTTCTTCCGCAAAATGAAGCCTAGTCGGCGATTCGCCAAACTATTAAACGAAGATTCCAAAACTGGGAATCGGTCGCGATTACTCGCCAAAAGCACCTCGCTCGTTGCCTTATTTTTCGTTATTGGCTATTACGGGTTTGTTTGGGTGGCGGGGTAAAATTGCCATCAATTCCTGAATCTTCTTTTTCAGGACAATCATGTCACTGAGACTTTTTTTTGGAAAATTAGATCACTTTATTTTGACACTTGCACAATTTGACACAATTTATTTTATACTTGCTCGTTTCGTTTTTTTTTCAACGAAGTAAAAAAAGTATTTTTATAACCTCTTAACTATCTCGTAGTTATCTTAGTTATAAATTAGAAATTTGTAACTTCTAGTTAGAGATAAGAGATAATTAAGTCTCTGGACTTAATTATATTATAATATAATTATTATAAGACTATTATATAATTAAGTCATATAATAATAATTAAGTCTCTTGACTTAATTATCTCTCGGTTTTTCCAGCTTTATAAGAAAAAAATGAAATATGTTTATAACATCCATTTTTTGAATATTCTTTACATGGGTTCCTCGAGAAATTTCCAAAAAAGGTTTGTATGAAAATAACAAAAATTTGCCAAACTTATTGAACTCTATATACAGCATTGAAAACAAGGGATGAACCGGTTGACGTGATTCCAAAGCTTCCCACTTAAAACAGAAATAAACCTAGGTTTCTTGATCGATAAGAATCTTCGTATGCCAGGTACCAAAAAACACAGAAAAATAATATAATTATTATTAATGATTAATTTAATCATTTAAAAATAATATAAATATAATACTTTCCAAATATTTCTAAAAAAAAACTCCCCTTAAACGCCTAACTTCTAAAATACCCTTCGAAACTCCCTTCAAAGTATTGCGCAACCCATAAAATAATAATAATAATTCCGAAGCGATAATTGTTCATCCAGTAGTTCCAATGGACCCCATCTTCACCGACAAAAAGGGCCTACCGCATAGCAAGCCTGAATTCAAGAAAAAGACCTCGCAACGAGCTCCTGCGTATTCCCGGAGTTCTTGGACGTTGATCGAGGAAAGTTGAATTCAGTAGTGAATTCCAGCAAAAGGGGTTAGTAGGGTCAGGGAGTGTGGGAAACGTACGGACCGCAAGTACTTCAGAAACTCTAATGACCCTACCACCCCTGTTGACGTCATCATCGCGTCTTCAAATACGATGACGGTCTCAAGGGTTCGAAGTACGTAAAGTACACAACACGAATGTTGATGCATGTGTATATATCGCGTGCGTCTGAAACGTACGTGTGCGCGCTTAGATTAAAGAGAACTGACTCATCTCGTTCCGGCGTGGCAATGAGTCGTTCCGCATATACGTATATATATATATATATATAACAATTCCACCCGCGTCGTCTAATTGAACCAGGCTGAAAATAACTTCTTGAGACTACGTTGATGCCGCGAGCCTGGCTTTTAATTACACTCGTAGACGATCTTTGCTCCTTTTTATTCCAATTTCACACACATTTTGCTCACAGGGATCATATACTTACATCGACATATACAGGGTGATCGGTCGTTCGTCTTATTCCTTGAAAAAGTTCAATCTGGACGTCGTTGGAATATAATTAAGCCGGATTACGATTATTTAACATTTTCAACTTACTATAAACAAACAATTAAAAAATAATTCACTTTACTTTGAATATTCAACAGCCTATTAATTGACTCGTTAATTCGGAAAGCTGACAAATTAATAATTCTTATTAAAAAAAAATTCGTGATTAAAATTTCGCGTAATCTTAGAAATAATAGATGGAGCTATTTAATATCAGGTTTTAGAAAAGTATGGAGTGGACTTTCAAAGTGCAGTACTTTTAAAATGAATTATTTTTGTTGGCGAGGATAAAAGTGTTCGGATTTTAAATTTTCCGTCATTATTTCCATTTGTGCTATTGTTACGAAATGAATTACCTAAACGAATTATTGCATAACACCTTAGATTTCGATAAAAAATTCAAACAAGCTGGCCATATGTATCACCAAAGTGAAAAATGTAAAAAAAATATATTAATCTAACCAATCCGAACAACTACTTTCGAAACTTTGGCAAACTGTAGAGAGAAACGAACACTCCCAAAAGAGAAAAAAGTTACTAGCGGGAAGTCTGAAAATGTCGAAATTGGAGAAATTTGCAAAAATTCATCACCCCCAGCAAGTGAGGTTTTTTTCGTGACTGTTGGAGGCACCCTGTATAAATTTCGATTGAAAGTGCCGCGTCCAAGGGACTCGGCATGGCTCTCATGAATTCCCCAGGCGTTTTCGAGTTTGCCTAGATTGAGACTTATACATTTTGTTTTCATTTATTCACTTTTAGATAACTGGCCAGGGTGCACGTGTCTTCGTGGTAGAAAAAAAAAATGAATTTTTCGTCGCGGTTATGTATATACAAAATTCATGGGTTCGAGGAGAGATTTCTCTATAGCGTTCCCCTATCTCGGTATCTCTTCCCTTTATTTTTCTTTCATTCCTCGGAGCGCTTTGACAAGGGACCATCGATCGGGGAAGATCGAACGGCGTTGATAACGATCGGCACTCGCGGCGCGCCGTAGCCGAGTCGATAAATGCGCCGTGATCTCGTGGCTTACGTGCACACGCTTGCGATGTATGGAACACGGATCTGATTATCCGTATAAATGTATTTGTGTTTGTGTATGGGTTCGTACCAGCCGTGAAGCTGGTTGGATAGCGATTCAATATTCCTTGGGCAACGACAGAGACTTGACAACGCCGGTTGCGTCGAGTCATGACACCGAGACAATTCCCTCGTCGTGAGAGATGAAAAGATCCCGCGAGAACGAGAACCGCGATATAGAAAATCGAGAAGGAAACGGAGGATGGATATAAATGGGGGTTTCGATCGCCAGCGCACTGAGAGGAGACGAGATACCGCCATGAGAACTATTAATTCGAGAATTCGAACAACGATCATACTGAGGAATTTATTCCACAGCGACGGGATCGATAATAATATAAAGTATTATTATTGACCTGATAATAACTGGTCGGAACGTTTCTTTTTTTTTTTAAAGAATATTTTTTGTTTGGTTTTGTTTGGATTCACGATTTTTATTGACCTGATTATAACGTATTGGTCGGAATGTTTGTTTCTTATTTCAAAGATCATTTTTTGTTTCGGTTTGTTTGGGTTCACGATTTTTATTGACCTGATCATAATGTATTTGTCTGAACGTTTTTTTTTAAAGATCATTTTTTATTTGAGTTTGTTTGGGTTTGTTTGAGCTCACCATTATTATTGACCCGAACATAACGTATTGATCGGAACATTTATTTATTTTTTTTTTTTGTAAAAAATAATTTTTTCTACACCGAACAATTTTCATTCGAAGAAGTAATTTCTAGTGTGTAGATAACCATCTATCGTTCGGGAAACTTCAAGATTCATCACTCATGGGAAAGAGAGGAATCGTCAAGAGACTCTTGTGAATTTGTAGTTATTTGAATTATTTCGACATTTAAAAATAAATCGAGTTGTGAAAAAAAATCAGTAATTTTGTGTGTGTCTATGAGTTTCTATTTTTATTACCTGATATTACGTGTACATCTGTATTATACATTGAATATTAATTATATCGAAGGTACAAATCGATTTGTACATTTTGTTTATTCACAAACCCAAACTAACCCAAACGAAACGCTTATTTAAAAGAACATTTGCTCTGCAACGATCGATGTCAGCAAAAACTGTTTTCCCATAAACGACCGTGTTAAATGTTTACATTTAAAATCGAATTAAAGGTGACTCAATTATTACACTAAATTATTTAATTTCATTTACAACATGAATTAATAGAAGATCCTAAACAATGGAACACGTTTTAACTAAATTATTTAATGAAAAATTCTAAAATCATTCATACATTGTAATTTTATGAAAAATTCTGAATTAATTCATGCATTCATAATTCCTGAAATATCCAAGAATTTCCCGAATTTTTAAATATCCATCGGAGATTAGCTTAGTGCAAATCTCATGAATAAAATATGAAATCGATCGATTGGTATTCATAAAGAAGATTAACTCCACTATCGTATGAATCGTCAATAGAAAAATGTCGACGACATCAGCGTGTTTTTTTCTCCTCCCGTGTCTTCTCGCATCAATTGAGGTTCTTTTATCGGAGCAACGTTGGGTCTCGAACTCGCGAGCACACATCGCGTCTCGATGACTCGTGACTCGCGGTAGTGCGTCGCGCGAGCGGCTCGTATTAACTTAACGAGTGTACAGCCCACGCGACGCTTCCACGCGGGGGTCATGGGGTTAACCAGACGTGAGAATCTTCTTCGAGCTCAAGAACGGCGTTAACCGAAGCCTCGTGCTCTTTCATACCGAGAATCAACGGCAACCATGAAACTCCGACTGCGCGAAGACTATTTCTGCTGGCTGACTGTCGAGATCGTCGCGTCGACCTTCCGACCGGCATCATCGCCCATCATGAGTATGAACATTGTTCGCGATCTTGTCTCCTGTTGTAATCGAAAGAGCCTCGCCGGTCACTTGACGGGCGTCAATTTTCAAACGGAATTGCACGTTTTGGCGTCGGCAGTGAAACAAACCCAAATTAACCCAAACAATTGGAATCACCCGTTTTGGGTTTGTTTGCATCAAAATAAACCCAAACAACTGGAATCACCCGTTTTGGGTTTGTTTGCATCAAAATAAACCCAAACAACTGGAATCATCCGTTTTGGGTTTGTTTGCATTAAAATAAACCCAAACAACTGGAATTGCACGTTCTTGGGTTTGTTTGCTCCAAAACAAACCCAAAAAACTGGAATTGCATGTTTTAGCTTTGTTTGCTTCAAAATAAATCCAAACAAACCCACATAACTGGAATTGCATGTTTTGGGTTTGTTTGCCCCAAAACAAACCCAAACAATTGGAATTACGCGTTTTTCAGGATCCAACCAAGCTAGGATCGCTGGAAATAAAATGTCAATATTTTCGTTGAATATCAACAAATTACATTTGAATAAATTATTCTTGATAATAATAAAAACCATAAAAACATATTTTCACTGCGCAGCACCCTACGCGAATACGGGATGAAGAACGTGTCACGATGAAATTAAAAGTTGTAGGAACATGAAGTTTTCACGTTACCGAGGTATATGGAAGCGACGGAATATTTTACGCCTCGTATCCTCTTGAACTTTGTTTTTGTGACCGCCTAGCAGCAAAAAGACAGTTATTTCACCGAAATACGAGAAACCGAGTTTTTCAACAGAAAAAAAACCAGGTTGGTACAGCGTTGAACGAACGGTAAAGTTATTAAAAAAAAAAGCTTGTCCAGTTAACTTTTCCCCACGCAGGTACGCTTTCAACGGGGCACGTTTGGTCTGCGTTCACGAATTCTCGAAAAATATAGACATTTGGGCTAAAGTACGGTAGTTGTTTTTTTCGATGCTGTTTTTTTTACATAGAATATTCGAGTTCGAGCGAAGAAATGCTATAGAAAAAATTAAAAAAAATGATTTATGCGAAGAGCCAAGCGAGTCCAAGTGCAATACGGTCACCCTCTGTCAAATGTTTTGCCACGGCGAAAACGCCCTACGAGTTTTCCCGTTCCGTCAGTTATTTTTTTTTTCACGTCGACTTTACTTTACTCCTTTTAATCCTTTTCCTGAAAGGGGTAGTGTCCGGTAAAAATACGAAGTCAGCGGCGGTTTTATGACGGTTTTTCGTGTACGAGGAATATTTTTAACCCTTACAAAAGCCTCGGCTTCGCGCAAAGGGTTGTTTCATCGAAAAGTATAGAAAAACAGATTCGAACAAGGCTCACGCGGGACGCTCATTCGAAAAGACACGGAAGTCAAAATATTGCTTTATTGACGGGGTACCCATTAATTTTAACGTTTCACGAAAAAGGGTTCTACGTTTCGAAGGGGTTGACTCCGGTAGATCGAAAAAAAAGAAAGAGACTTATCCCATCGGAAACTTCCGTTCTCGAGTTATACCGTTTTCCGTACAGTTGACTTTAGTGTTTTACTGTGGAATTCCCGTAAATCCAAAAGGCGGTACGGAAGGGTTGTCGAACGGAAAATCGCGAAAAAAAAGAGTTGGACGACCGAGAGGTCGAGAAAAGTCGACGCGTACGAAGGGTTGTAAAATTAAGACTTTCTTCGTAAACTTTCACCGACGTTCTTTTTTTCACTCGCGTTTTGTCAAACTGCCATTTTTGACTTCACGGTTTTTGTGTGTGCGTGTCTTTTTTTTCGTTTGCTAAGCCCAACGCTTCTTATTGTTGAACTTACCGCTACTCGGGGATCGTCGCGGTGCCTTTGACTAATTTTCCAACTCGAAGAACTTCTCGAACAATCGACACGGCCAAATGGGGGAAAAATGGGGAAAAAAAGTTATGAAAAAAATTGACCTCTTAACCGTGGAGTTAACGAAGCTCCTGTTATTCCTGACACATTTTTTTTCCTTAGTGGACAAATATCGGTGCACCTCCAGGAGCCCCCGTTAGACGCCCCCTTTTTCCCAATCCTTTTATGGATAGTTAACTGTAAATGAGTAAGTTGTAGAAAAAAAATCAGAAGACATTTTTCGGTATTGTTTCATACTAAGGTTTATTGGGTAGTAGCAACATCGAGAAATACAGAGAAAAGGTGAGGGAACCCTTTTTTGCGAATCCTCTGTCCAGGACGCCCAACGGACATTTAGGTGCTTGTTTTCAATTTTATTGAAACTCACCTACCCGGAGCAGTGATGAAAACTATTAAATATGTATTTTTTTTCAACGCCGGAAAAAGAAGGGGTGAAACCATCCCTCGAAATGTCAAGAGTTTCGCTGTTTCAGATAATAACTTGGTTTTCGAAGAAACAAAAATGAAACGTTTTCTGTAAAGTAAAATGTAAAGGAAAAGAGAAATGTGAAAAAAAAAACAATTCTTCTGTTTTGTACGTTTTTTTTAACTTTCGAAAACCGAAAGTTTCGAACAGTTTTGAAGGTTGTTAAAGCGACCGATAAATGCTTATTTAAAAAATGCCGTTTAATTGATGCAAATACTTCAATTAATTTTGCCAAAGTGGCAACTTAAAAAATTCTCGAAAAATATTTTTTTAAAATGAAAAATAAATTAATTTTTTACATAAAAATATACGCGATTTTTTTTAAATAAAAAACAATCCGAATTCAAAAAACCAAACGTTACTCTGGTTTAAAAAAAAATGATAATAAAGATAATGAGACTATTTGCAGTCTGTCGTCATCGATTAATCAAAACCTTCAGATCTCAGAAAAATGGTCACCTCTTACCATATGTCATAGTTTCTCCTAATGCGATTAAAAATCCGTAAAGAATCATTGGAAAACTAAAACAAAAAATCAATGACATGAAAAACTGGCGGTAACAAGAAGCTGACCGAGGCTCGAGATTGACGTGGGCCAGAAGAGAGAACGATGAAAAAAGTCGAGTATTCGATGGAGCCAAAAAGAAAAAAAAGAAGAACTTGATGTTTTTTTGTAGGCTCCTCTTTGCGGTGCGCATTAACTTTCAGTTAGTCGAGAACATAAAAGTATCGTAATTTTAATCGTCCGCCCAGCGTATTTTGTACATCACCCTTCGTCTTTTCTCTTCCTGCCTTCCACGTTCCGGCTCTCAGTCTCTCTTGGTCTCTCCCATCGTTTCGAACCCAAGCATCGTGCGGAGAAAGAGGGCCAGATATATTCGTGGCGTGGACCACCAGAGACGCAAGCACAGGGCACAAGAGAAACGCTCAGAGGTGTATAAAGAGTGCGCGGACCAAAGCCTCGACACAACGTACACGTGAGGGGAGATAACGCGCTTAGCCCTGATGTTATAAACGTGCGAGAATTCTCGCTGTGGTTTTATCCATATGCATATATATATATATATATATATATATATATATATATATATAAATCACAGGTCCTCGTGAACCACTCAAAAACGCATTTACTTGACATTCCACCGAAAGCATTCATCAACGGGGCCGTCGCGGAATTAATAATAAATTAAGGGGGCGACAGGCGTTAGCGGATAAATAGGGAACGGTGCGAGCGTGCCAAGTTGTGCCGGGAGTTCGCAATGAAGCGTATTCGTTGTAGTTGTACTACCTTTACATTCGTCCATGTGTGTTGATACGTTCATGAGAATTGGTGCAAATGTCGACGAGGTTTGGGTTTGTTTGGGTTTGTTTGGGTGTATGCTGTGGATACGTTCATGAGAATTGGTGCAAATGTATACCAGTGTTTGGGTTTGTTTGGGTTTATGTGTGTTGATACGTTCATGAGAATTAATGGGAATGTGGACCGTTGTTTGGGTTTGTTTAGGTTTGTTTCCATTTTCCCTCGGTGTGTGTCTGTGGATACGTTCATGAGAATTGGTGCAAATGCAGACTAGTGTTTGGGTTTGTTTAGGTTTGTTTGGCTTTGTTTTGGAATTGATGCAAGTATGGACCAGTGTTTGGGTTTGTTTGCGTCCATGTGTGTTGTTACGTTCGTGAGAATTACTGCAAATTAGACCAGTGTTCAAAATTTTTTGTAAGCGTTAAAAAACACCCTACGATTTTTCTCGTTATCCATCCTACGAAGTTTTCCGGAAAAGGTCCAAAAGTTGTGATTTGACGCAACGAAAAAAATTTTACAAAACGAGTAACAACACCGAGCTAAACGATGATAAGATCATTTTCGTCAAGGATCTCACTCGATGAGCCAGGACCCAAATATCGGACCAGTACTTTTCCGCTCGGAATAAAACAATAAAAAAGAAAGAATATACGACCGTCGAAAGTTGCTCTACTTTGGTTTGGGAAGGTCAAATTTCTCTTTGACAAAAAATAATAAATGCCGAAAGCGTGGACGGCCGGCGTACACAGAGTTGATGCCCTGGGCCAATACGACTCGCAAAACGCGGTCGACGTATTTTTGGGGCAAAAATGTCTATTATAGGAGCATCGCAAGTGTAGCTAAAAATATGGGCGCGGGGGAGAGGTGGCGGCAGGGAGGGAGGGGGGGGGGCATGGAAAAAAGAAATGTACTCTAGTTACGACCAGTAGTGGTCACGAGAACACGAAAAATATATACGACGACCCACGTTGGGTCGTGGCGTAAGATCTTCGTAAAATATACAAAATTATTGCGAGCAACTCGGGCAGTGAGTAAAATTTTTTTTCTCAAAAGTAGGGCTTTAAAATAATGACCGCGGGGACGCAGGCCTCGTTTTCACAAAACACCTCGTCTAAACTGTAACATCGTTTTAAGACTGCCGGTTTTTCGTCGGGGTGGAAGAAAAAAATCGTCGACGGGAAATGGAGAGGGGGGCGGCGGGGGGGGGGGGTTGACTAAGAAACCAAATGCAAAAGAGCCAGGAGGCAATCGTAAATTTTGTCGTTCTCCGAGCACTTGCGTTCTTGAGGGCAACAATGGAAACTCGATTTAAAATGTAACAGTTGGAGAAAGAGAGCCTCGTGCTTGCTCGCGTTACGGTCTCGTAACATCGTAAATTATTTGTCGTAACGAGAGTTTTGAAGGGAGGGAGGGGCGGGGGTGACAATCCCAGATCGAGAACCGTAAAAATCCTTAGGATTGTTTTCGTAACTGTAACATCCTCCCAAAAGGGTTGAAGGACTGTAAACCAATTGGGTAAGAAAATTTATAACTGGAGCGGAAAAAACATCGACCCTAGGGAAAAACGCAGACCGTCATTTTGGTTTGCGCAAAAGCGGTGCAGCGGTTCAAATACTACGGAGGAAAAAGGGCCATTGCGCTTTACTTTCATTCACGATATTTTGGTACACGTGGGACAATTAATTCTACGAAAAAAATAAAAACAGTAATCGTTCCGCTGAGACTAAATCCTCAATATTGGAAAATATTTATTTCGTTATGTTGAGAATTTATATTTAGTCATATCAAGTATTTGTATTTTACAATTTTAACCATTTATGGTTTGCAAAATGTCAAGCTCGCGTAATTAATGTTAATTAAGGCTTATTGTATTTTATGTTAATTAACGCGTATTTTATGTTAATTAAGGCTTATTGTATTTATTAAATAACTGTTCCATATTTTTATTTAATTTCAGCTTAATAATGTTGATAAATATTGATAAATATAATAATAATAAATATTGATAAATATTGATAAATATAATAATTATAAATATTAAAAATATTTATAAATATTGCTTATGCTCAAGTAAAATCAATATTGCAGAGAAAAATACATTTCCATCCGAGGATTTCGTATTCAAAAATTCCGGTATAACCCATGAAGGAATTCCTGTTTAAAACTTTAGCCTTTCGGGAAGAATATTCCGAAGAAAAGGGACCCGTTTTCCGGGAGGTATCGTCTAACAGTAGCTCGTCTCTCTCCCCGTTAGGTCGTCGAACATTGAAAAGTGACGTTTAACTGGAGCAGGTATGAAATATCGAGGAAATTCTATGCACCCTTCCATCGGTCCGGCAACCCGAAAATATGAATTTCAGAGCTGGACATATACGCGCGTCGTTTGGGTGATCCCTAGACTCCGACGATGCAAGAGCCGTGGCCAACTCGGCCAGGTTTCCCGCTGAGAAACGAAATGGATTTTTGGAAAAGGGTTTTAACCTTGAGATCTTGAATGGACTCCCCCTTCTCCGCCCCTTGATTTTATTATTTTATGCAACTGGAGCACGTTTCGTTGCATTGTCACACGAATATCGTCTTTACGACGTAATTGTAGGCTAGGGTTAAAAATGTTCACCCTTTTCGTGAAATATATGACGGATGACGAGAGGGGCGTCCAGGGCGAAGGGTTCTCGGCTTTTAGTGTTTCTCAGTTCTTTCGTCTCTTTTCCTCTTTCACTCTTTGCGTATCCTTCACTTCCTCTCTTCCTCAGCCCTCTCTCTCTCTTACTCTTTTTCTCTTTTAATAAATATACGCTCCCTTTTCTGGACGCTTCAGTTTTATGGAGAGCAATTGGCGCAATTGGAACAAAACGAGAGTGCGCAAGAGTCGCGCGAGCTACGCAAATTTTATCCACGCTCTCTTCTCTCTCCTTTGTTTAGGTACGGCAGCGTTTGGCTTTTCGTGCTCCAGTTGTAAATAAGAGTTCGTAGGAACGTTTCCGCTTCAATACAAGGGTTGATCTTTGGCTCTTTTCTTAAAAAGGGTACGAAATTCTACGGCCCCCCCCCCTGGATATTAGACCCTCTCCTTCCAATTTGTGATCCCAATAGACTGCATAGGTCAAAGTTTAGCTTCGGTGTGGACTCGAATTGCGCGACGAAATAGACAACAGGGTTACTTATATATTGGGAACTACAGAACCAACAGCACGCTCCGTTTGCTATCTTACGCCTTTCCGAAATCTCTCCCTGCAGCCCCCCCCCCCCCCCCCCCCCCCCCCCCCCCCCCCCCCCCCCCCCCCCCCCCCCCCCCCCCCCCCCCCCCCCCCTCCCCCCCCCCCCTGACTTTCCACCCCGATTGATTCTCGAGTTTGTCTTCTACGCCGGAGAGTTTTCCCTCAAGTTTCGGTACCGTTCGGACTCCCACAATTTTACATTCCCCTCTCGTTCTCCAGCTTACTTCAACCGAGATCTTCCTATCTTCCAGTCGTTCACGATCGAAGAGTCAACTTGGCTAATGTATCGAAGAAAAGAAGACTGGAATGGCGAAGACGGAGGGGGAGGGGGTGGGGGAACTTGGAGTTTTGGGTGCAGTCGAGTCTCTTTGGCACTCTGCCAACGAATCCAACTTTTCACCCTATCTGGCTTCAGACTCTACATTTTCTTTGAAAGAGATAACAAGCTGCAGTTTGTTCAACCTATTCAGGCATGTAAGCTCGAACTCCGGTGCAAAGTCTTGGAATCCCACTCCCTCCACTCACCTCTTCTCTTTCAACGAAACGAGCTTTTTTCTTATCGCATATTACGGTAAAAAGTAATTCAATGCTGCGAAGATTTTCCACCTTCTACTTGGAAAATCGATCATTTCCGGTTGGAAAATTTATTTTTTTTTCTTGAAAGAGTAAAAAAGCAATTTGTGGTCTACAATCGTAGTTCACAAATTGCTTTTTTTAAATCCAAGGAAATTAATATAACCATTTGAATTTGTTTAATTAAAAACAATGAAGTGATTAAACAAATTAGTAAACGTTAAATTTCTTTAATCGAATGTTTTTCCCAAGTTTTTTAAATTTAACAAATTACAATAATTCAACAAATATTTTAATTGACCGATTGTTCAATTAATCAATTTTTTATTATTAAATAATTGAGTTTAATATAAAAGATTAGTAATGAAATCAATTAATTAGTATACTCCAAGTGACAAATCTTCTGTGCATAATTTATTACTTCTGTTCTATTTAAACGTGGATCAACATTGCGTGAATTTTTTCATCATATTGATCTTGACAAGTTTATTTTTTATTTTTGTCTCCACATTCATGGTATATATCAGGAAAAGAACGTATTCGAAGTCGATTCGCAGATATTTTGACTAATTAATAAATGAATGTAATTACATCGAGTATTTTTTATAGCTAATATACGTACATAAAAACGTATGTTAGCGATGAAAATTACTTGATACAATATCATTCAATTATTTTGTTATCCCAAATATTTGGAAATCGAACTCGAAAACTTTTTTTTTTCCTGCATTATTCAGCAGGTTTCCTAACTGCTGAATATGTCGAGAATTCAATCACCATTAAGGGGCCTTTTTAAATATTTCTATTCACCAAAATTCGGCTAAAGTTAACAATCTTTTTGCAATACCTTTCAACAATAAAAATCCATTAGCATTTAACAAATCTTTTTTCAACATTTACTGATACTCCGTTTTGAAAAAAAGTTATTTTTTTTTTATTTCAATTCATCGTCGCTTATACCTGGCCGTTTTAATTCCTTCATGGATGGTATAGCATGGATGGTAAAATAGAGAACGGTGAGTGTGCGCGCCGAAGGAGGGATCGACGTAAAATTGACCGATGGGAAATGACGGTCCCTCGGCCTTCAAAATCAATTTGCCCGTAGTTCCAAGTGGCAATAAACCAATAATTACGCAGAGCTCTGATACAAATACGGGCAAATGTAATTCAGACTGAGACACGTCGAGGGTGACCAGATACGCGAGGGTGGCAGAGGGATGATGGGTAAGTAGGTATAAGTGTGTATAGATATACTCATTCACCATACACCCCCATGCATATATACATATATCTATAAGGTGGGTTTCTTCACTGCCGATTCCCGAAATGTCGTTTTATGGTAAAAACAAGATCCTCGAACGTATTTTTATGATTTTTGTTGGGCCGAAAAATGCTCGCGTTCACAGTGAAACAGCATCGGTCACCATAAACGTTTTTGTAGAGCGTACGCTAGAGCGAGGGTGGCTGGAGGGGGGGGGGACGCAGAAGAGACCAGATTTTTCTTCGATTTTGAGCTCGAAAAAGCCGTCAAAGAAAAATCCTCCCTCCCTCTTCCTCTCCCTCATGGTCTTTCATCTTGCGTATATTTTGCGAGGGCTTTTTCGGTACAGTTTCTGCGTTATTACGGTCACCCAAATAAAACACGAAACGCACAGGCTGCGTAGCTCTGACGAACTATTTTTGAAAGAAACACGCTCGTAATTTTATATTGAGGTGCAAAAATGGAATAAAGAATTTAGCGTAAAGCGTTATGTATGCGTGTTCGTAAAACTGTATTTTTCGGAGCAGTTTCGTGGGATCTCGGAAAGTCAGTCTCCTTCGTCTCTCTCTCTCTCTCTCTCTCTCTCTCACCAATATTTTTTTGCCATCATTTAACGAGGGTGCCTTCTTTACAGTCCCCAAAACGCTACAGTTTGACGAGGCGTTTTGCAGCCGCATTTTTACGGGATCGACAAAACACGATATTGGGGGTGGTCTTCATGACTGACCAGTAAAAATGACCGGGCTCTCTTTTTCTTCCTTTTTTTTCTCTCAACGCCCCCTCCCCTCCCCCAGGGGCTTTCTTTTTCACCACCGTCGCTGAACGCTTCTATACACGCGCCTGTCTCACGTTCATCGACCGCGATTCTTTTTCCGCCACAAATTTCGAGCTACTCCAGTTTTTACTATTATTAGACCAATTTTTTTCTTTTTTTTTTGGTCGCCTGGCATAAGCGTGCTCCGGTTTTACCGTTGCCACGCGTCATCTTTTATTTCTCACTTTTTCCCTCACCCTGCGACCCCCAATAGCCCTGATTTTTTCCGAAGTTTGCTGAAGAAAAGAACAGCCCTAGGTTAGCTCCAACGACGCTCCAATTTATCAAGCCACGCGAACATGCGTCATTCCGTTTACTTTCATCCGCGTATCGGGAGGTTTACCCGGATGACACGGTGCATCCTCTGAAATGATAATACCGATCGAACGCATCGAAAGAAACGATAAAGTATATAGGGTGTCGAGGTGGGGTGAGAGAGGGAGTGGATTAGATTAGATTGGATTCATTGTTGTTTCGTTACACCTTAAGACGATAAGAACAATAGTGGTGTACAGTGAAACTTCAGTTATACGTTTTTTAAGCGGTACATCAAATATGAGGTATAAATGAGTATAACACAGAAGATAAATCACCAATATTGTGATTAATTGGATTATTGAATCTTAAACCGTAATGGGCTAATAAAAAACAATTTAATTCCCGAAAAATAACGAATTACCGAAACGTTTCAGAAACGCCTGGATCCAGATCTAGAATGATCACAATGATGGATCATTTCGTTTAATCAAACAATGATAAAATGGTTTTTGCCTGAAAATAAAATCAATCCCTGATGAGCTGGAATAAAAACTACTGGCGATGTTCTTCGTCCTAATAAGCTCGATTTCTTATCTTGAACGTGGACTCTGATGCACCCGCAGTTTTTCTAGTTATATCCAAAATAAAGGCCATATCTGTCACATCAAGAGTACTCGTCCAAAGAGGAAAGCAAACTGGTGGCATTTGAATGATCCATCACAAACGAAGAAACTATCACGATGGGCGTTGAGTGCCAAAAACATGTATTAGATTTCACGAAACATAATTCTGGGCTATTTTTCGTTCCTAGAGAGCGTTTCAGTCGCATTGGCTCACGGGTTATCAAACCCAGCCTTCTTCGATACGGAGGAGGTTAAAAATGAAACGGACGCGGTTGATAAGTAATAAAGCAAATAAAATAGAGAGAGAGAGAGGGAGAGGGGGGAGATAAAAATGTGAAAAAAGGGCCGTGAGTCACGAACGAGTCGAGATCAGCGTCTTAAGGTGGCTCATGCGATAACCACGCGTTGCTCGGACCTGGACGCGTGTGGATCTTTCTCCTCGTTTCTCTCACACTCTCTTTGCGAGCGGAGGTTTAACCCTCCCGAAGGCCTGCTCCCATAGCCCAAACTGACCGCGTGTTCCGTCTCACGCTGGCGTGATGCAAGATTCACGATTAAGATTAGACTCTAGATCCACGCGAGGCGATTCATTTTCGTGCTCTCCCCCTTTTTTTAATGTTTTATTTTTTTTTTTCGTTTTTTATTTTTCAATTTCTCCTCGTTTTCACTCATTTTTTTACTTTAATTTCTCGCACTCTCTTTCCTCGAATTCGCGTGCGCCTTCCTCGGTAAAAAAAAATTAAAAAAAAAAACCAAATGGCCGTGCAAAACCTTGGGGTGTATCTACAAGCCGTGTACACGCATATACTTAATTCTCGCAACACGGAGCTAACCGTGTTTCTCACATTAGTCCCACCAGGTAATCGGAAGCATATCTGCTCGGTCCCCCATTCTTGAATTCATTTTCTACCTGTATGCGTTTGGGTTTACACGTACGTGAATGGATATAACCAACCGCACATATCGATCCACCGACTGGATATCGTTCTACGTGGAAACTTCTTGCGGAGATTCGTAATTAGCGAAACATCGCGAATTCTCCCCCCCCCCCCCTTCCATCTTCCTACTCGCATGCAAAGTTTCACGAGCGTGTGCGTGTGCACTCGCAAAGGGGTTGTTACCGATGATAAGGAGCTTTCAGCAAACGTTTATTCTCGGTGTACGAGATACTGGTTTCGACTAAGTGATATTTGATATAAACTTCGACCCACGAGACTTTTGTTCGGCATGGAAAATATCATATATCACATTTAGCAAATATTGCACTTTGATTGCAAATGAAAAATGTTTCATTGTTTTGACTTTGATAACGGGTTATTTTAGGATTAGATTTGTGCTAATATTACATATTTATTTAATATTTTTATAGAAGAAAATAAATCGAATAAATATTATTTTGTTCAGCTCGTACTTGGAAAATTTATCGAATTATTTTACACGAAATAAGTACTCGAAATAAAATACTTCAAAAGAGTACTCCATTTAAAAAATTTCAATAAAAAATTGGATCTTCGTTCAATTTCGTGGTTGTTTTTTTTTTTACTTTCATAACGGGTTATTTCGGAATTACATTTTTACTAACAGAATATTATATATTTATCTAATATAATTATACAAGAAAACAATTGAATAAATATTCTTTTCTTTGGATCGCTCTTATAACATTTATTTAATAATTTTACTGGAAATAAGTACTCGAAACAAAATGATTAAAAACAGTACTCAAATAAAAAAATTCTAATGAAAAATTAGATTTTCATTGAGTTTCTTGATTGTTTATAATATCACTGCGCAACATTGTGTTCCAGCTACGTGTATGATGCACAGCACTCCCAGATTTTTCCGGCTAAACATTTACGGACATGCAATAAATCATTTACCAGATGACTCCTACTAAAACATTATGGGACTTGAACGAACAGTTCCCCCGAATTTCACGGAAAGTTCAGTTTCGTTTTTTCCTCCGCACCCTCGAGCTAATAAAAATCCGTATAACGCTGTCATGTCCGCTCGTTTGTGCGTCCATTTAATAGCACGCGAACGCTTTGAAATAAATTTATCACAGTTTCTTTAAAATAATCTGTTTCCTCCTCTAAGGCGAGCAACGTTTTTAATTCCCATCGCTAAATCTTGGCGATTAAAAATCGGCGTTGGTCTTATCATATTTTATTATTTTCACTATTTTTTTAAAATAATGTATTATTTTTTATATTTTTTTGTATTGATATATAATTATTTTTTTCCTATCCTTTTCGTTTTATTCTAAATAATAATAATATTAATTAAAAATAATTATTATAAAGGAAAAATTATTTTTTATTTTTATAATTATTGTTTTTAATAATAATTATGAAGCATAATTATGAAACGCCTATCGATTTACGATATCTCGAAAATTGTTTCCCTTTCTATATTTGTTATTTCAAAAACTTACACAAGTACGACTATCAATCAACTGGTTTTTAATTTCTTTTTCTATAATCTTCGATTTATCCTATAAAATACATTTCGTCACATCTATCGGCATAATTATTACATAAAATTGCAAAAAAGCATACCCAAGTCAAAGAATGTACAAAAATGTTTCCAAATATGTTTTTCCAATTAAAAAAGTTTGTGCTTTGCCCGGAAAAGGTATGGCCCATAAAATAACGACCAAGCCCATTTCAGGTTCGTATCGAGTCAATTTATTTAAATTCGTTGTTTCTTTCATCGCTCTTAGCTTTTATTGGACGTGAAAAAGCATTTGTACACTTTTCCTTTTCCATTTATGCGAACCACGTGCGTGTTAAGGCTTCAGCTGACGAGTTTAGAAATTCGTTAAACACACACGTAGGCGCATACATCGGGTGTTTCTCGCGGTAACACATCGTAATATTTTTCGCCGCCCACGTTACACACTCGTTCTTCGAGTCTCGCTCCTGTTCCGGGGAACCACGAGAGCGTGCAGATGTCGAGGTTTTCTCCTGGTCGATATTCCTCCCCGGGTCTTTCACAGCTTCTGCTCTTCTGCTCTCCTCCAATCACCATAACTCTGTGATCTCCTCTCTTATTTCCTCTCTCGTTTCGGTTTCCCTTATACGGCTAATAGAGATTCGGGACCTTATTTATTGTAAACAGAGTATGGCGTGCACCGCGAGATGCACGCGTCTCCGTATATACAGGGTGTCGATTATGCTCCAGCCATGTGTTTTTTTGAAAGGTTACGTACGGAAATGTAGAGACTGACAAAAATATGATTTTTCCAGTTAAAGATGTTTCGGTAAAAGGCAACTATCGTTTTTTTCTCATTTGTTATTTTTTTGTTTGGGTCTGTTTGGGTTGGTGCGTACGAAGATTTCGAGACTGACAAAAGTATGATTTTTCAAGTTAATGTTGGTTCGTTAAAAGGCAACTATCGTTTTTTCTCATTTTACATTTTTTAGTTTGGGTTTGTTTGTGTTCGTACGTACGGAGATTTCGAGATTGTGAAAAGTATGATTTTTCAAGTTAAAGTTGGTTCGTTAAAAGGCAACTATCGTTTTTTCCTCATTTTTCATTTTTTTGTTTGGGTTTGTCACAGAACTATTATATTATTATACTTTTAAAAAATTATTTTTATATTATTTTCGAAAAACTTTCTCGCCAATCGAAATTAGATAATTTAATCGTTATTTATCTTCCAGGATGCTCAATCGTTTTCTCAAAGTTCGTCACGAAAACAAGCTATATTTTTCCGCAAAAGACTTGAAAAACGATTAAAGATCCGAAGAAGGCCAGTTTACGTTTGTCACCCTGTATGTTTACAGTTGGGAAATGGGGGGAGAGACATTTTGGGTCATATCCCCATGTCAGTCATCACCTTTGGCTTTTCCTCGATGTTAAATAGCTTCGACGTCACCCTTTTCAACATATATGTATATATATATACACATACGTATATATTCAAGTCTATCCACGTATACGTCACATTGAATGCACGATTTGAAAAAAAACAACTCGTCGAATTCCTCGTTATCATTTCCCGAAGTCGTAACGATCCGTCGTTAAAGGGGGCTCCCCAGTTTTGGATTTCCGGTTCACGCCTCGGCGCCGTTTAATTTAGATCAAACACATGTACACAGGGGCCTATGATACGCGATAAACGTTGACGACAGCGCGTACACCCCCGACGCGATTGTACACATAACGTTTCACACTTGGTCGTTCAGGTATCGTTTTACACGGGGTTTGGTCTCGGATCTTTTCAGCAGGATACGAAAATCACGTGGCAATTGCTTTCGGAAAGAATAAATCGGAAGAAGGAAGAATACGAGGTTGGAAACTCTAGTAAATCCGTAGCAACACGAGGAGAAAGATAAATTTCTAGTATTCTTTTCAGTTGTTTTGTTTGTTTCTGGTAATGTATACCTGCGTTGGGTCTCAGTCTCTCCCTCCCTCTTTCTCTTTCCTCCCTATTTTTCTTCATAAGCTTGACAGTCGATTCAGGCAGGTGCCAAATTCGACACTTCCCGTCCGGCTAAACAATTTTTTATTCCTTCATTTTCCAGTTCTTTTCTTTTTTCGTTTTACCCAACCGGAGTATCATTTTCTTTCGTTTTATTATTCGTTCTGTTTGTCGAGTGTTTCAAGACTAGGCTAATATTTGCTCGGCGAGAATTTCACGCGATACGTTTGTACTCCTGAGTACCTTCTGATACCTTTCTCGGATCCTTAGAATCCTGTTGATACGTGAGAACATCGTGAATCGCAAAGAAATTTTCATCAGGACGCCTCGCTCCATTGGGTTGCTCGAGAGATACCATTTTGTGTATATAACGCCTGGTTGGTGTTGGTTGGGCCCGGCGCAGTAGCCACTAAAAGGCGGTGACTTGAAAGAGATTTTCCTCCTCAAAGGAGTTCTTCGCAGGCTTCACGTCCGGCATACAGCTTCTTCATTGTAGCTTCGTTATTCCAAGATTGAAAAATCTTCGGTTCGTCAATGTCCAATGGTGAATCAAGATTGAACTCTCTACGATCTTACCAATCTTATTGGACCTCAATCTTCAACTCTTCTACCTTCGAACAAATTTTTTATCCTCCGCCTCCCAATTATTTGCAACCAGAAAAAGTTTCACTTGGTAAACGTCATCTCTTGACAACAATGAAAGCCAGCATCTTCGCAGATGGGATATAGTCTTTTCAGGACGCGAACTCGTTTTATAATGTCACTCGTAACACCCGAGGAGAACAATTTGCATCGTTATGACAGTGTTAAACGGTGTTTACGACACGGACCTATTATCACTGTCACTCGCTTCTGGATTCGCCGACAGCTGCCACTGAGCCAACGATCAACGCAATGCCTGATGACGCAGAATGCGGGACACAAGATGATAGGAACGAATTGTTGTTGAGGTAAATATTAGGTTGGGGAATAAGTAGTGTTTTTATATTTTCTTTTGTTTCGCAATGATTTCTGTTGCTGTTTGACAAAGTATATAATATTCATATGGTACAGATCTTTCTGGTCGACAATACTGTGTTTATCCTCTTTTTGTGTACTTAATTTGTTTATTACTTTTGAGGCTTAGAAATGGCATATTTCAAGCAACAATTTCGACACCGGCTCTTCTTCGCTTTCCATCGAGATCAAAAAGCTGCTCAAGCAGCCAGGAATATTTGCAACGTCGAAAATGTGGTCGAAAATGTTAAAAGCAGGTGTCGAAAACGTTGGTTTTTACCTCCTGGATGTTCTAAGCCTCAAAAGTAACAAAAGTAACAAATAACAATTACAAGTAACAAATTAACAAAGTAACGAGAAATGAAATAACTCAAAAAGACGATTAGCACAGTTTTGTAGAGCAGAAAGAGCTCTATCGAATAAATATTATACACTTTATCAAAGAGCGACAAAAATCATTGTAAAACAAAAGAATATATGAAAACGCTACGAACTTATTCTCCAACCTAATAAAAGCCCACTTCGCGTTAATTGATCCAACATTCATGCCTCAAAAACTTCTACGGTTTTTTAAGATACATTTTTTTGTAAGCTGTATACTTTTCAACACCAGGCATACACTTTTTGTACGGCAACCTTTTTTCCCCTCTGTGTGTCTAAATGATTGAAGAATACGTTGTTAGCTTCATTTTCGTTTTCAATAGTGCAAACTCCGCGTATTTTTATTCCCAAACTCAAAGTAGTATTGCCTATTGGTTTATTTGCGAAAAAGAACCCGGTAGGCGGCTTTTTGCCCGGTCAAAGTGTCTTTCACAAAGTTTGAAAGTTCTGACTCGTAGAGGAACGTTGGGTTGGCATATACGTACCAGGGCTTTATGTAAAGCCGAGTTTTTCATCAGGTTCACTCCCACGACTTAAAAGCGAGGTCTCGCAACAATTGCTGGCGAAGTGAGCTTCGTCGATGGGCGGAGTACCTCTTTTGGTCAAGCCGAGAGACCCGCGAGAAGCTTTGCTCATATTTCCTTTTAGCACAGAGAATCGTGGCGCTGACGTCCACTCCAAAGTCCCGGCTAGCCAGCGGGCCAAAGCGTGCGGAAACTTAATTGAAGTCACCTTTCCATGGGACGTTGGACAATGGTCAATTGTGAAACGAGGTGCACGAAGGTGCACGGGGTGTTTTATTATGGCGGAGCTGGGGGCTGTGTCGGAGGCAGGACAGTCCGTCATCACGTACGAATACACATACACCCTCTTATAACCGTGTGACATCAACACTTCAAAGGCTCTTGTATTTTTTTCCCCATAAGAAATGTGGAAACAAAGATAGAAAGAAATCGAAAAGAGGACGGGGGGAGAAGGGGGAGAAAATTCTGGAAAAAATACGGTAAATGAAGAAAAAAAAGGAACTGGAGGATTAAAAACCACTAGGAAAATTGAGCTTCGTGTAAAAAGCGTGAAATCGAGAGGGCGTGCATGGAAAATGTTTTTTTTTGTACCCGAAAATATTCGTGAAATTTTTGGTAACCCGTGTTTAAAATTTGGAGTACGAAACCCCGTTGAAGATTGGTCACGAATCGATTCGAAAAAATATCTCGAGTGAAAATCGATGACAAATTTTATATTGTGACGCTGCTCTCTCTTGATCGTCATTGAGTTATCAAAACTTCCACAGAAAATGGAGAACGAAATTCCCATGTGTTTCCGGGTATAAAGTTCAAAGTATACGTTTCGATGCGATAAGAGAAATAGCACTGTTTGCAAATGGTGTTCAAGGGTGAATCGATTCCCTCCGGCACTCCGAGGGATTAAAAAGCCTGGAGTTTGGCGTTTTGAACTTTCTCATGTATTCTCGATTTTTCCAAATTCGAAGTGGATCCATGAGGTTACTTTGCGCAATCCAATTCACTTTCCATAGACTCGAGATTGTATATGTGCAGGGTGAAGCAAAATTCGCATCTTGATAAAAAACGTCAGGTCCGGTTTTTTTCAGCCTTTTCCCTTCCAACACCCACGCCCAGAAAACCCCAGTTTACTGGTAACTTTTTTTCACCATATCCAAATAAAAGGGTAAAAAAAAAGTGTACTAATAAACCCAAACAAAACCAGATAAACCCAAACAAACTAAAAAAAAACATGCAAACCCAATTAAACCCGAACAAATTCTTCATTAACGCCTCTGGCGAATAGAAAGAGACAACCACCACCAACCTCCTTCGTTTTATCCTCGCGTGCATGAGGTTCTTTTACGACGAAATGAGCAAGAACGTTCTATCGTATATTCATAAGGAGCTTGGCGTTGCAACATTCTCGGTGCACGGACTTTGCACACGGTCTGTCGCCGGTATTTTGGTATTCAGGATGGCCACTGAAACTTTTCAACAAAAGAGAGCATCTCGGAGAGATAAAGAGCTGCATTGGAAAGAAGAAAAAGTCTACACGTGTATGTATTTTTTGCATCTGCAAGTGAGAAAGAAAGAGAGAGAGAGAGAGAGCTGACGCACGTAATACGTGTGCCAGCACGTACAGCCGTAAGAGTTTGCATTTAACTTTTCGTGGAGTTCTGGCTACCGTATGCGGAGGCTGAGCGCGATTCGAAAGAAATAACGAAAAACGAGAGAATAAAACCGAGCGCGGGAGTAAAGACCGGAGAGAGAAGCTCGTGTGGCGAGTAAAGTGTGGGCAAGAGGGTCGAGCGAGTCAAATCGTGAACGCGCGTCGTCTCTCGCGTCTCCGACCAAAAAAAAGAAGAAAAAAAAATGAAAAAAAAAACGAGCAGGACGAAAAGAGGAAGCGGTGGTAAAAGTAATGTCCATTGGGTAGAGGGTACGCAGTCCGGAGTCACGTCTCCGAAGAAAGAGTACGATTTTTCTACGTTTCTCTCCGGTTCTCCACGTAGAAACGACTCCAACAGGCCGTATCTCTGTCTCGCTTCTCTCTTTGGGTGACGATACTTTTGAAGCTACTTAAGAAGTAGCCCTTATGTCCGGATGACGGTCGCGCGCTCTGGAGACGCATAGAACTTCGCTCGCCGCGTCGAATCAACGATTTCACGGAGACCGATGCGGCTTTTGCTCGGTTCTCCGCCCACAAGACACTTCGAACAGTTCTTCTTCTGCCTCTTTCTATAACTGTCTCTTTCTTACCGATGAAAAACGGAATTGTACGGCGCGTCCTCAATTTTACAATGTCCCTTCGTTAAAAGTTCTCACGTGCCTACTCGTTCCAAGACAGCTGCCGAGGGAAAAGAACCACCCCCCCCTCCCCCTCCTCCCTCACCCTTCTTTGGACTTGTACCCAACATGAGAATTCCTTGGTTGTTATCTTCGCAGGAATTCGCGCAATTGGATCTTTGATGAGGGATTTCTAATTGCAGCAGTTTTGCTTTAAACGCCAATGTCAAGCTGGAGAAATATGGGAACCGCGTGACTCGGTGGTCAAGGCGAATGATAAAGAACCACGGAATGATTGCTAGCCTGCGACACCTCGCGAAGACCAAGTCCACCTTGCGGCCGAAAGAATTTCTTCAACCGTTCGTACAGAGCACCGTTCGTTTCCCTCCACATTGAAAAGTTCACCAACGGCTGCGCTGCTCCGATTTGATCCGCTTCGGATTTTGTATAGCTACCAGAAGATGGCCGGGACCGTCACGGATTTCGAATCAGCATTCACACGATTTCCGCGCACCTTTCGAAACGCAACGATTTCCGCGACGTAAACAGTCAAAGGTTCAAGCTTTAGGTTTCACACAAGAAACTGGACTTTACCGGAGCGACAGATTTCGTGGCTGATTCACTCGCACTCGTACGGATTCACTATGCTTGTTAGCAGATGCGATCCGCTCATGATCCGCACCGGTTTCCACATTTTACACCGGATTCATTCCACAATAGCCCGATACGCGTTTTTCGACTCTGGAGAAAACTACGCGTTTAAGATTCTCCGGTATGATCAAGAGACTGATGATTCACCCGATAATAGATCAAGTCACGGGAATCAAATAGGTTTTGGATTATTGTGGTGACAATATGCCTTTCGTTACGTTGTAACTTTCAGTCGAATGATATTTTACTTCTTCGTGTTTAGGAACGAAAGGGGGTGGAGAGTGATGCCTATAGAATAATAAAGACATAGAAAAGACTGTTTTGGACCATTCCTGGATTTAAAAATATCTACACCCAATACCTATTACTCTACGCGTACTATTCTCCCATCACGACGATCCAGCCAATAGGTACGTACGAAGTGCATTGAAAGCAGTGAATCTCCTTATTTCTAGTAGTATTCAGTAAAACGAAGGGATTAACGCTTCTTGCGCAATCTCGAGTTTTAACTATGTTGGGTGTACAGAAAATCTTCAAGAATCCTTTCGTCCCCATTTCTTCCGTAATAAAACGCGGAGCGGAAGTCGTTATATTTATATGCCCCAACAATTCTGGGCTCGGGTTTGCTGGTCCTTGAAGATAGATTTTAAGAAACGCGCTTACGGTTGTAGCGCACATAGAGGGGAAAAAAAATACCGAAAGAGGAAAAAAGAGGGAGAAATAGTCGAGCGTCTCTTCAAATTGGAAAATCCTTCAACGAGAGTTTTTTTTTCCCTGTATCCTATACGCGGATTCAGGAGTGTTCATAAGTCCTTAATGCTCTCTCTGGTCCGATCATCGGACGTATAAATATTTCAGGGTTTCGGTGCGAAAGTGGCCGTTTTATGACTACCGGAAAAATTACTTTACAGTTGCGCTGGAGAACCAATGGTCGAAACAGACGAGGGCGCGTTGTACGTTGGTGTTTATGTGTGGGCGCATTTTCAGTACACTCGTTGCACAGCAGTCTCACTACAACACGTTCACAGTGCAATTTGGAAATACGACCACATTATTACGAATTGTCACTGGGTATTGGTACGACAATCGAAACTCGTCCGAGGTTGTATATCATATAGAAGCTTTGAGGACTTATGCAATTTTATTGCGGTCTCCCGCCCCCCCACCCCCTCCATCTTTTTGCGAGGTGGAGATGCGAGATGAATCGCGTTTTCACGGGGCGCAGAAAAAAAGGAAGAAAAAGCAAGGGAGAAAAAATGTAATGCGTTTACGAGACTACCTCCTCTCGGTGGGTTGATTTTCCTCAGGAGGGTCTCCCCTTCTTTCTCTATGGTATTTCGCGGAGCCTGCGCGGAAGGTCATAATTCAAGAAGGCTCTGCTGATGCTCTTCCACTTGGCGAGAAAAAGAGCACCGAAGAAAGGACCGAGATGAAGATCGACCATTTTGCTGGTAGACGTTGCAGCAAGGAGAGAAAGAGAGAGAGATAGAGAGAGAGAGAAAGCTTTCTTTCTCTTGTCTCTCGTGGATGGATACCCCCATGACCCCGCCACAGAAAAGTGCAACTTTCCAAAGACGCAACACGTAACCTCGTTTTGTTTACCTACCTCCTAACGTTTTCCGGCCATATTTCTGCGGCCCATAAATACAACGAATGTCGTGGCCAAAATATGACTACTTTTGCACAGCCCGTTGGAGAACCCCGAGATATATCTCGTACAACCTCCACTTTTCGATGTTTTCTCTACCCTGTGGCTCTAACGAACTGGAGACACTTAACGAGAGGTTCACTTTTGTCTCTTCAGGGTCTCGCCAGGATCCTTCAGTAGCTCCCAGCCTATTCCATCATTCCTAAAACTTCGTCCTTGAAGATCCAACCTTGCGGTGGACAACCGGAAGCCCACTGTTTCTTCGTCACGGTTATTCTTACCCACCGAAACACGCGAAGTGGCCAAACACGGCACTGTTGGGGTGGTTCCATCACTGAACGACATTCGTTTCGCTCTTGCTACTCCTTCTTCCAAAATTTCTATAACTGTGCGCTGTTTACGCGATTATGTGAGATTCAGGCTGAATGCCGTTCACCTATGGAAAAGAACCACTCATTTTTGGACAATTTTTAATTTATATCGAAAATATGAAAATATATCACCGACTATGTACCATTAATTAATCAACGTTTGAACGTAAAACGTATTTATTTTTTTTATTTATAAATAGTAAAGATACTTTTAAATAAAAATAGGTTTGAGCAGGGAACAGAGATAATAGCACTTGGTTCAAACGGATTTACAAAATATTCAAACAATTCCTAATTATAAACAGTAATAACAAATTTTCGATGTATTCATTTGTGTATGTCAAAAATTCGAATAGATATAAACCCAAACAAACGCAAACAAAAATGTAAATAGATTTAAAATAAATAGAAATCTTCTCCCACCATCGCATTTTAGCCTTTTAAGCTGAAGTTCAACTCACACGATCCTCAAAAATAAACGAGTTTATAAAACGGAATATAAATAAAAATGTCCGCCCTCATGAAAGTGTTCGAGATCTCGACCAGCTCATTTGAAGCTAACAGTATAACCTGTCGCGCGAGGAAGCGACAAAAAAAAAACCTCGGTAGATAAATTCCTAGTGGCATTTATCGTATCCGTTGGGGTATTACTGTACACAGATGAAAACGCAAATACCGGTGGATGCGTCTTCCGTATACAAGTCTATATACAGGTGCGTTAAGTTTCCCTCGTGTCTCTCGATCACTGCATAAGCAGCACGATCGAGATATTCGATGACTGCACTTTCCGTCTTTCTCACTCTTTCCCTCTCTTTTCCCATTTGCTATCTCTCTTTCTCTCTCTCTCACTCTTTCTCCTTCTCTCGATGCCGTGTTCCGAGTGAGTGTCCGGAGACTTTATCCTGAGGCGTTCGCATGAAATACGAGCGTCGCGCCTCTTCTCTCACCCTCTTTTTCTTAAGAGAAAGAGAGAGGCGGGAGAGGAAGGAAGAAAGAGGAAGAGTGAAAGAGAAAGAGGAAGAGAGGGAGATGTAGGGCGAGAAAGAGAGAGAGAGAATACAGCAAAATATAATACGAGATGCACCACGTACGTTCACCGAGAGCGTGTACACACGCCTCGGTTCTTGACTTTGTTGAAGACCACAAGAATAATTCAACGATCTTATATGTACTCGAGCGGTACCAGCGTGCACTCCGGGTATGTACAAGTATGTACACAGAGAGAGAGAGAGAGAGAGAGAGAGAGAGAGAGAGACTGGGCGAGAATATCGCGCTGATACCTGCGAAATTACTTTGAATCACTATTCCCACCGCGATGCACTTGCCGCGAGATTAAACGGTGCGTAAGTACGTGGGTAAGCCGATAAAATGTCAGTATTATTCTTTTTTTCACCCTCTGTCTTTTCTTTCTCTCTCTCTCTCTCTCTCTGTCTGCATGGTGTTCTCAAATTTACTTAATTTTTCTCTACTTGATATTACTTAATTTAACTTAAAGTTAAATCAAGTTCTTAATTTATTGTGTATTTATTTTACTTTTAGTTTCTATTTAATTAATGTTATTTTCCTATCGTTAATCTATGATTGTACTTCATTATTCGATTTTTTTTCTTATTTTATTATGTTGATCTTGCTTATTTTAATTTTTGTTAATATTATTGTAATTATTTATGTCTAAGTCTTTTTTTCCCGAAAGTCCGCTAGGGCATAATAAATGCTATTGATCAACCAATCAATCGAATAACCTCATTGATCTAGAGCACCAAATAAAGGTCTGTCTATCTTTTTCTCTTTATTTCCCTCTCCCTCTATTTCCCTCTCCATATGTATTTTTCCCGTTTTACCCCTTTATCGGTTGACCAACTTGGCCAAGTGCGAACGAGTCGCTAATAGTTCATCGCAATGGCGACGCGCAAGTTGAAGCGCCGCGGGGAATCCCCCCACACTCGACCCCCATCGACGCGGCGACTCTGGGGTGGCTCGGGTTTTATTACGATTAAAAAGAAAATAAAAGGGGAGAGAGAAAAAAATCGTTAAATCGTTTTATCGCTCGCCTAGCAGACAGTCCCTAGTTAGTCCTCTCTATGCTCTTGGAACTCACAGCGGGCGTCATAAAAGACGCGAGAACGTCCCAGGAATTTCTCTTTGATGATCGAATACTTATATTTCTTACGTCGCTTATGTTCTTCCTCTTCTTCGTATCTGTTTTCTTTTGCGTCTTCTCGTTCTTCGTGAGCATGAGAAATGAGAAGCGAAAAAAAGGGCTGTAAATTCTCAAACAGTTCAGGGCAAATTGGGTAACAAAAACGTAAAAATCTTGAGTAGACAACGATCGGATATTTATTGCAGCTGTACGATACTTTTTGGTTTCATAATTCCAGGGAACTCTCGATTTATACAGGGAATTAATTTTCATTGCAGAAACTCTCGTATAATTATAATTCACTGGATACTTTAACTTGATAATCGAAGCAGAATGCGCTTTAAATCCTCGAGAAGAATACTGTTCGTTTGCTCCCAATACATGTGTTTTTCATAGTTTCAATCGGGAAAAAAATTGGCCCAAAATGGGACAAACGCAGATTTACAAATCTAGATTATCTCCTAGGTATTCCGCCTTAAAAATAGCTTATTTAATAATAACCCAAGCAAACCCAAACAGTTACAAATTCCAGGTATTCGTCGTCCGGAATACCAATAATACTGAAGAAAATTATGCAACTGTATTCTAACCTATCGAATAGCTGTCACCAGCCGTTGGATCCGGCATTGCAATCTCTATCGTGCCCATTTTCCATTCCACCCAATGTGACCAAGCTAAGCTACAGATATTCCCACAAAAGTCTGGTTTTGTAAAATAAATTCCATTTTCATTATGCTAAAAAGTATCCAAATGGAAAGGAACATTGTTCGGATTCTATTTCGAGCAAACAGCAATGATAATATTTTGAGGGGTGAAGCCTTCATCTTTTTTGGACAGTTGGTCGCCAGCGAGGAATTCGAACACCACGACCAGCTCATTTGAATTCTTGAGGGGAAAAGGGTTAAGCCATGATGCCCGAATGACACCACCAACGGCAATAAATCACGTCCCTCGTATATTTCATATCAAAAGGGAAGAAGCCAAGAAGGAAACCGCACGCACCAAGAGTAAGCGATTGTTTCGGGTAGCTCGTTTGTCCAGCTTGTTCATTTCTCCGGATCATCGAAAGTACGAAAATGTCCGGGCTTCCGGGTGACGGTCTAGCGGAATCAACCCGTTCTCACGTACCGTAAATCTATTGGCCGTCGATCGACCACACTGTTGACACACCTCCAATTCCCAATGTCGATTTTATGATACCGGACGAATGAAGAAAGCATTCTCGTGGCCCGGAGTCTCGGATATTCATTTTTCCACCGCAAAGGATTAAGGGCGGTACCAAAGTTGACACAAATTCAATTTTGTGCGAGGTTACCGTATGCTGATGGTTGTATTCGCTAGAGGGGGGTGGCCGGTCTTTTTTTTCTCCGGGCTAGCAGCCAGGGTGTGTTTCATTGCGAAGTGAATGTTGGGTCGTAAAGTGATGGCTCCCACGAGGGATTATTCCGAGATTTATTCAGAAATGATGTCTTCATCGTGGAGCAGTAAAGGGATTATGACGAGTTCTGGACCAAGATCGTAAAGTCACACTCGTGGTCGTGTTTCCATCTGAGAAAGACTCCAGCGTTATTTAGCAGGGGCGACCCTGGTTGTCTTTATCTTCCTCCACCCTCCGATTCCTAAGCGTTCTCTAGCCTAGCTAAATCGTCTTCAATGAACAATGAATCACCCTGTGTTTACGAAAAGACGACGCGGGTGTTGCCGTAAATATTGACGGTTCAACCCGAATCTTATAATCCGACAACGCACCGCTGAAGGATCCTCAACCCTATCGTATCCATTAGGAAAATTTTGCCGGACCCAAACGACCCGGTTTCAGCGGGTTCCTCACAGAGACGGTAGCGAAAACGGGTTACAGGCTCTGATTCGCTCTGGCACAATTCTTTGATTCTTAGTATACATGCGTCATTGTCTATTCCTGCCGGTTAACCAACCAATTGCCCCTGGTGTCGTATAACTTTCAACGTTTCTCGATTTGACTTGTCATAGAAATTTGCAATTTTCTTGGAATCCTTCGGTGGGATTTATTCGCAAAGAGAATAATGGGCCAGCACGCGTTCCGCTCACTCTCACCATAACTACCCATAGGAATCCGAAACGATCCGCCTACTTGTTATTCGGCAGGTCACAGGGGCATGGAGCTACTTGGAATATGCATACTCCACCCTTTCTCCTCTCACCCATACGCGGAAAACGCGTTTCGAATCGACTCGGTCTACCCAATGTTGGCTATCGGGACATCCGGTTGATCCAAGGACGGACCTCGGATTTCTCCTTGAACGTTCGATATCTGTCGGGCTTGGACAGTCCCTGAAATGACTTTTATACGAATGGACTATTTTTTTCGACGGCCAGTTTTGAAGACGTTCCATTGGAGGTAGCTTTGAATATGGAGACGGCAAGGCTTTCAGAGGACCGTCCTGGAAGTCCTCAACATGTCCGTTCACACGCCAAGCTCATTCCTGGGCAAACGGCTATGCTGAATATTTTTTCGGCTACTGTACGAGCGAATGTATCAAGCTCCGAATACAACCCATTGCGAAAGCGTTGCAAAATACAGGTATGGCATTTCCTGGCTTCGCGTTGGTAGGACTTTTTGGTAATGGCCGAGGCAAAAAATGCCACGGCGGTGGCTTACGGGCCGCGATAGGGATCGGTACGCCCGCGTATAAACTCTCGATCCGACACCCCTTGGAATTGGGATAATTTGAAATTGAAATTGCGACACGATCCAAGCGACATTCGTGTGCATTGCCTCCTCTTTCCTCGCGGTTGTTGCACGCGAATAATACGGAGGTCGACACGACTCTGCCGAGTTTCCTTTCGTCCTAAGAATTCGCGGGTTCTTTTCGTTCCCGAATCCGTTTCTTCGACGTTTTTTTTTTGTTGTTATTTTTTGTTTTCTGCTTTCTTCCTCTTTCTTTCCCTATCTCTGTCTAACGCTCTTTCTCGAGCTGCGATTTCATCGTTTTTTCTCCGTACGTTCGAAACCAAGTCTATATATGTTGCGAGGTTGGTCAAGCCGCGGTTTAAGGGCTTCGCATCCGCGAGGATCCCTTCGCCATTGTTTCACGTTTAACAGCGAGTTTCTCCGTTGGGTAGTCCACCTACGGGAAACAAATGACCATACGCATAAATACGGTTAGCAAAAAAATAGCTCGCGTGTCCTGGGGCTTCACAATCGTTTCCTTCGTTAAACCTAATGTATGTCACCATTATTTTTAATATCACGAACGAGGTCTTGTCCTCTCTCGTGCCAAGGAGAAAGAAGAGGTGGAGGGGGGGGGGGCGAGACTTCTCTCGTAGGGATGGCTGAAGAAAACCGAATAAAAATGAAGAAAAAAAGTGTCTCTTTTAATATTTATTTGTTGTCATATCTTATCGCCCTTAATTGTATCGGTCATTTTTTCCATATTTTTTATGTTTACCTCGTTTTACTCGATTTATTTTTTGCTGGTTCTCAGAGTGATAAGAACTTTATGTTTCAAGATAAGAGAACAGATGTTATGAATTTCATACGTGGCGGAACATCTTGATGGAGTAGAGAACCCGCCGTCGCAAGTGCTCGGTACATGATAAAATATGATTCAGTACTGCATACACGTGATACCAGGAAGGGGGTGAACAGGCGTTGAAAAATTATAATTGCAAATTGACAGACGAGAATACAGCACATGCCAGACGTGACACTAATTGCTATTCACAAGAGAATCCCGAGAACGTATGCATGTGTGTGTGTGTGCAATGCCATTTACATTGAGGAAAATATATTACATTCGATTTCAATTAATGGGAGATAGATTTTACGGGAAACGGGGAATAATAATGTCGAATCGGTGCATGTATTGTGGCAAGGGTGAATCCCATCGAATATTGGATCCGAGTGTTTTAAAGCAATGTTCTAATTTTCGAGAGGAAAAATATGACGGTTTTTGAGATTTTTTGTTCACGAAAGTTCATTATTTAAAGAAGTAAAGCTTTTTGCCCAGTATTGGGAAAATCTTTTAGTTTACTATTATTTTATTTGCCACCATAAATAATTTTGCTGCAAACACTACAGTTGACATCATGAAAATGACACAGAATACGATTGAGGTGAATAAAAAAAAACTAGTGGAATAGAATAAATAAATAAAATTAGTAAAATTCAGGAATCCGTTCGGTCATTGAATGGACCCGTTTTACATTAATAATTAAAGTGACGACAATCACCAACCTACGAATCGTAATTTCACATCGCGTGTTCCCCTCGGATCGCGAAACGAATCGAAGGCGAAAAAGGGGTTCGCAAGTACTTTGAGTTCGTGAAAACGGGCCCGTGACCAATACACCGCGGACAACCGCGATATATTCAATTAATTCACGCTTATTGCATCTCGCGACAGCCGCACCGTTGTATCCATCAAGATACCTCCTAGTGTTTATACGTGTGTGTGTGTGTGTGTGTGTGTGTGTGTGTATGCTCACGCGTGCATCGCACGCCGAAAAATCTCCGTCGAATATAAACCATACGTTGCGAGACACGAGCACGCGTACGATGTACGAACGGTTGAAGAAGTGCGAGGTGTGGGCAAAAGATACAACGGCGTACAGCATGAATCGCTGCAAGCCACGGGACTCTTCGCAACGATCGTCCGGCACACGTAATTATACGGCGTATTACCGCTAATTGACACGCTAATTATCGATTCGACGAGCTTTCCATAATAAAGTCTGTCTCCGCCCCCCCCCCTCCCCCCTCGCTCTCGCTCTTTCCCGCTCTCCCTCTTATTATTATTATTTTTATTAAAATTTATTACAATTCATTATATATATATATATTTATTTATAAATTAAAAATATATTTAAAACATTAAACAATAAATATACATTTTATGAATATATAATTTATACGTATGTATATATATATATAATTTATTATTATTATTATTTTATAGTTTGTTATATATCTTCTTTATTTTCTAGTTTTTAGTTTTATTTTATATTATCGTTGTTTATAAATTTTTGCCTTATAGCTCTGCTAAGGTATAATGAATTCATCTATCAATCTATCGATCTATCTATTTATTTATTTTTCTCTCTCTTTCGCTCTCTCTCTCTCTCTCCCTCTCTTCCTTCGCTGCCCACGAGATTCTGGCACGTTCGCAAACCACACACGAACACACATGCATAAAGACACACGGTGCAATCAATTTTCACGCGTTCTACACGAGATTGGAACTCGTGATTTCCCTCCGTTCCCCCACCCCTCTCTGGGCTTGTGAAATACACACCGTTGCGTTACATAAACGTATGGCACTTACTCGACCCTCGCGAGACAGAAAATTTCATAGTGCGCGGCCTCTTATGTTTTCAACGACATTCTTAATTGAAGTCCCTGACGCAAGCGCTGCATCTTTACTATCTCACTATTGAGGGTGGATCTGTTGGGACGCTCGAGTATAATGTCAGCTGGTATATATAGCGTAGAAAAATCACCGCATAGAGATTAGTTGGGTGATTCTTAATTCTTCATATTTTAAGGGGTTATGTGCTTTATGTTCATATCTTAACCCTTTGCGGTCGGTGTCCCTCCAGCCGAGACATTTTTTAATCGTTGTAGAAGTCGATCAAAATTGATTAATTAATTTAAAAAACAATTACCCCGTAATTCAACATTTCCGGTTGACGTACGACATAACAATGTATGATTTATTCAGAGAAATTAACGTTAATTAAATAAAATAAAATTGGATAAAATAAAATTAAATTAAATTTAAAAAAAATCGAATAAAATGTAACGATTTTTGTCAATAATTGAAATACGAAAATATAAAAAAATGTGTATGATTTTATAAATATGCTCAATCAAATTTTTATTCGAGTTTCATGATAACATTCGTTTCGTTTTTAATCACAAAAACGAAAAACAATCTCGCTCGACCCTTTGTAAATATAGTGTGTTAAAAAAAAAAAAGCAATGGCTCTGTTTCAGATCAATCGGTAAAACACCATGCTGTTTTATAAAGACTCGTGACTTGTTCGTTAATAACAGTGGTGCTGTTTTTATAAAACTAGTGCTAATTTATTTTTTACAATATGGCGTCGAGAGGTTGTTTCTTGATAGCACAAACGTGGGGCCCTATTATATACGTAATGCCGAGCGTCCACGTTGCGTACACCAGCGACGAGGTGGCGTTCGTTCAGCCTTAACGAACCATGAACAGTCCACGTGTATTGGACTCATATATCTTATTTTCTTGTCGACCTCATGTAGGCATAGGTCTTGTCACGAACATCTCTGCGCTATCGGTATACTGATCATTGATACATCGTACAGGATAGGTGCGTACTGAATAGCACTGCATCCTGTGTTGGAGCAATCCTTATTTTTTTCCTAGCATAAACGCGATCACGAATTCCCTAGCGATTTTTTCAATGTCATTGAGGACGACGATTCGGTGGACTCCGAAATGAGCCAAAGATGGGGAAGAAGCAAAGAGAGATTGATTGATTGATTGGTTTATTAAGCTGCAGAGCAATGATTACAAAGATACCGTGATTAAAAATGATAAAAACAGTGATTCTATACAGACATCCAAATGAAAAAAAAAAAAAAA